>JARQOC010002216.1:0-28398 GCA_033576535.1 Allobates femoralis
ATAGAAGTCTATGAGGGTGTCAAACATTGCACTGCACTTGGATGTATCGAGGCCCTGGGGTACTCGGGTATCAGGCTCGGTGGGTGTTTCATGGGGACGTCACAGGTGGCAGCGCCTGAGCCCGTGGCCTGGGTGACACTTCAATAAGGGGTTATGTACAGGGGATAAGAGTTTGTTGTTGTCACGTGACGCCACCTGTAGTACCTCGTGATGGGTCACCAGCGCCGCCACAGTCCTCCGGAGCGCGATGGTATTGTGGCAAGGGTAGTAAAGCTCCCCACAGGTGGAGCTAGACCTCCGGGGCAGCGTAGAGTAAAGGGGAAGCTTGGAGTGGGACTTGTGGTCAGGGTAAGAAGCAGTAAGGCAGCCTATAGGGAGGCTGGGGACGGAGAGGAATAACGCACACACTCTGAAGAAGTCTCTTTTACCTTTTACTGATGGTATGCACAGGTAAAGATGTCCGGGTCACTGTCGGGTGACCAGGTGCACAGTGAGTCTCCACAGCAAGTGGGTATAAGGCCTCCTCACTTTCTCTGCTGTCTCTGAAGCCCTGTCTGTATGGAACACGACTGGCCTCCTCACTTTCTCTGGTCTTTACTCTCTCCTCCTGCGCGGTCCACAGGTTACCCTCTCTGATCACTGCGGTGCTACTCCACACTACGGTGTCTGGCTCCCTCTTTCTGGGTACGCAGGGGGATCAGGTGACTGAAGTCTCCACGTTGTGCCGGGGTTTTCTGCAGTCCTAGAGTGTTCCTGCAGGTGCGGATCCCCGAGGTCCGGTATGTCTTGGGTGAACCTACATCGGTTCCTCCCTCCTTTGGCTCTGCTCCTTGCCTTCTGTCCCCACTCCTAGGCTTGGCTCAACATAGAAGGGCCACTCCGGGTCACTGGTTCGGGCCTAACCGCGGCACCGATCACAAGGATGTCTTCGCAGCTCTCCTAGCGTCTGCACACTCTGACTAACTCCTCCCCCAGCAGAAGTATTTATAGGGGATCTCACCTAAAGTCAGTGAGGCTAGCTCACTCTACTGTGCTGGGGTGGAAGGTGATGCATGCAGTAGGTACCTGCTGTGGAAACCCAGCTGTGCAGTAGGGAAGGCTTTGGCTGCCTGCGTGAGCAGGGTGCCACAGATGCACTGGTATGACTCAAGGCCAGCAATGGAGGAGGAGAGACTAATTTCTTCCTCTCCTCCGCACCTGTGATGCGACTGCAGGATGGGATCACTGGCGCATGATACTTGGCTCTCGCGCGCAGCGAAACCTGATCCGAGGGTCATTATTATATCTTATCCTACCCTCACGAGCATCACATGTTATATGCTAGTTAAACTCAGCCTAAAACAGCAACTCTGTACTGTTTACTGTGTTAGGCTGTGTGCACTCAGTGAGTTTTTGATGCGGCACATTCTCACTGCGTAACATCCACAGAGTGTTAGGGCCGGTTCGCACTATGAGTATTTTGCTGCGTATCTGCTGCGTATAGGCAGCAGATCTGCAGAAAATAGGCAGCAGCATGTTTACCCAGCAAAGTTTATGGATTTTGCTTATCCTGTCTGCATGGTGCCACTTTATTAAATCTGCAGAATGTCAATTCCTGCTGCGGGTTTTCCTGCATTAAATACAGCAATTCCCTGACCACGGTCTCAGAAACAGGGTTTGTACCATATGTTAATGTGTCTAAGTTTGATTAAAATGTATTGTGAGCATGTATATAATTTGTGGGGACCTGGTGAGGGGCTGGATGATTGTTTAAAAACTACTATTTTATTATAAACACTGCTTGAAGTCCTGTCTACTTTTGCAGCCAGAGCGGGGACTTATTTGCCTCTTCTACGCAATTGGCTTTTGACAGTTTGGAATAGTAGTAAAATAAACGCACATGAGTTTTTAGGTGTTTTACGCAGCAGAAATGCGCTAAAAATGCAAATAATACACACGTGAAATTTAGTCAAAGCCAAATAGCAGGAAGTATCAAAAACAAAACAGCGTTATTAAAAGCATGACATGCCAAGAAGAAACAAAAAATGAGTGTAATAACTGTAATAAAAACACATGTAAAAATCACAAACTCAAAAGTGAGCTAAAAAATGCAAGTAACTTCATTTACTTAATAAGTGCAGAATTTCTGCAGCATCGAAAACTCACCAAAAGCTCATTATGGGAATGTTGCAACAATGTTATTAACGATATCGTAGTGTGTAACGGGGCCTATAGACACAATTGAACTGAGAGTTAGGCCTCGTGCACATGCTGAGTATTTGGTGAGGTTTTTACCTTAGTATTTGTAGCCAAAGCCAGGAGTGGGTGATAAATACAGAAGTGGTGACGTGTTTCTGTTATACATTGATTCTGATTGTTCCACTATTGATTTTGGCTACAAATTCTGAGGTAAAAAAAAACTCATCAAATAGTCAATGTGTGCTTGTGGTCTAAGGCCACGTGCACACAGTGAGTATTTGATGAGTTTTTTACCTCAGGATTTGTAGCCAAAACCCGGAGAGGATCATCAAATGCAGAAGTGGTGACGTGTTTCTATTACACTTTTCCTCTGATTGCTCCACTCCTGGTTTTGTCTACAAATCCTGAGGTAAAAATCTCATCAAATACTCAACGTTTGCACATGGCCTAAGGGGTCAGGTGAAGCCCTACTAGGCCCTTTGCACAAGTTGAGCATTTGGTGAGGTTTTTACCTCAGTATTTGTAGCCAAAATCAGGAGTGGAACAATCAGGGGAAAAGTCTAATAGAAACACGTCACCCCTTCTGTATTTATCACCCACTGCTGGTTTTGGCTACAAATCTTGAGGTAAAAAACTCATCAAATACTCACTGTGTGCACGTGGCCTAACTCTTAGGTCAATTGTGTCTAAGGCCACGTTCAGTCTTTGGTGAATTTTTTACCTCCGCATTTGCAGCTAAAACCAGCAGTGGGTGATAAATACAGAAGTGGTGACGTGTTTCTATTATACTTTTTCTCTGATTGTTCCACTCCTGGTTTTGGCTACAAATACTGAGGTAAAAAAACTAACCAAATAGTCAATATGTAAATGTGACCTAAGAAACAATTGAACTAAGGGCCACTTTACACACACCGACTTATCTGTACAACTTCTGACCAACTTACTGGTTGCAGTGAAATCATGGACACATTGCTCCATGTTGTGGCTGTGTACAAATGGAACAATGTGTCCATGATTTCACTGCAACCAGTAAGTTGGTCAGAAGTTGGACAGATAAGTTGGTGTGTGTAAAGTGGCCATAAGAGTTAGGCCTCATGCACATGCTGAGCATTTGGTGAGGTTTTTACCTCAGCATTTGTAGCCAAAACCAGGAGGGGAACAATCAGAGGAAAAGTCTAATAGAAACACGTCACCACTTCTGTATTTATCACCCACTGCTGGTTTTGGCTAGAGATGAACCACCACCCTAGTGTTCGAATTTGATTTGATTTGTCAAATTGGGGGTTTGTTTGTTGAATGTTCGTCGAATGCTCGTTGAACACCGTCGAGCACCGTTGAAAAACATTAAAAACTAATTTAATGAGCTGTGCGGGGCACTTTCACTTCCGCAATGTATATTCCTTTAACTTAATGTCACTTCCGCAATGTATGTATATATATTGCGGAAGTGAAAGTGCCCCGCACAGCTCATTCATTAGGCGGAAAATGCAACAGATGCTTTTTTTTGTCCGCATCTGCCACATTTTCGAACCCTTATCGAACATAACCTCGAACTGACGAATTTAAAGCTAATTGTTCGCATTCGTCGAATGACTAGAACACCGCCCAAAACAGATCGAATTTGAGATTGGCGAACAATTCAAATTGAACACCACTCATCTCTAGTTTTGGCTACAAATCCTGAAGTAAATAAAAAAAACTCACTAAATACTCAGCGTGTGCATAGGATCTAAAAATGAAATTTTTTTTATATATCTCCACCATAAAGAGATCAAATGCTTTCGCTTTTTGTGTTGGACAGAAGCCTAAAGGCCCCGTCACACAGGGCGACATCGCTGATTACATAGGCGACGGAGGGGCGTGGCCTGTCAGCCAGCGTGGCACTGGAGATGTCGCCCCATGTAAATGGGGGACGGCAACGCTGGCGGCCGCCAAAAACGTACGTGCACCCGCCAGTCGCCGCCGACATCTCCAGCCCCGTCGCCAGGTGTGACAGGGCCTTAAGGGTACCTTTACATGTCGCAACATTGCATGCATTTTCACTTGCAACTTACTGGTTGCAGTGAAATCATGGACACATTGTTACATTTGTACACAGCCACAAAATAGAACAATGTGTCCATGATTTCACTGCAACCAGTAAGTTGCAAGTGAAATTGCATGCAATGTTGCGACGTGTAAAGATACCCTAAACCTCTAGATAAGATGGCAAGTTCGGATTCTTTCAAGGAATGTTTGGACAGATTAAAAATCTGTGTCGTATTTGTATTTTCTATCATTTCTTTTCCTTCTCTGTGTTCAATACTGTTTTTTATTTTTTCTTCCTCCCTCTGGGCCTCCTTTTCTTTTTAGGGATTTTGTTGAAGTTTGTGGGAATTATTTCAATATCGTGTTTATTTCCCCTCCCTGTATTTGTATCAGGGCTGCTACCTTGAAACCACTCTCTATGGTGGGTAGTAGTGCTTCTGTTAGTGATGGCCGTTTCACTACCATTAGAAAGGAAGAAAATGAAAATGAAACTTTATTGCAAAACACACCATACAATTTTTACATAAAAACAATTAAAAAGGCCAAAGCCAAAAAATCCATAAGAGAGGGCGGAGACCCCCTGTGAACCTGTGACTCACAGTAAGAAACAATTGGTCAGTAACTAAATCCAACACAGAGCTCAGAATACATAAATCCCCTATTCTTTTAAACCAATGATGGAACAGGTGACAATGCAAATGGTCAAGTTATGATAGACCCAAGCATAAGCTTTGAGCAATGGTGCAAGGTAGTAACCATGCACAACTGTTAGAAGAGATAAGCAATTACAAGCAGTATACAGAGTCCTGGAATTTCAGGACCTGCACTGCTTTAATAAAGCCCAATTGCCTCTGAGCCTCCTTTTCTTTTTAGGGATTTTGTTGAAGTTTGTTGGAAATATTTCAATATTGTGTTTATTTCCCCTCCCTGTATCTGTATCAGGGCTGCCACCTTGAAACCACTCTCTATGTTGGGTAGTAGTATTTCTGTTAGTGATGGCCGTTTCACTACCAACTCTAAAAAAAAGAAATATTTGAATTAGCTGGCGAGGGTGATGGCGCTTGCATTACCGTAGTGAATAGGTTTGGTGAGCTTGATGTATCATGTATGGTAAATTGACTGGTCCCTTCACGGGCTAAATGACGATATGGAGGGAACATAAGATAATATATCCCAGGGTTATCAATTTTTATGTATACTAAAACTGTACTTTTTATGTGTGTTTTTTATGTGTGTTTTTTTAAATAAAGGCCGCCTTACACGTCGCGATATCGCAATGCAACTACGATAAAAAGTCACGTGGTACGGGTGTTGCAGTTTTTATCGTTGTTGCGTTGTGTCGTGTAAATGGGCAACGCGACGTGAAAACAACACAACTACGATATCGTAATGAGATTGTGCATGTGCTTCAACCGTGCAATATTGGCTAGGCGAACTGCCATGATCGTGCTGTGTGACAGTGCAACTACGATTTGGAGCGCAACTTCCCCTATTCACTCCAATGTTAAATGCTCGTTCCCTGGGTCACAGTGCAAAGAAGGGGCGTACAACATCGTAGTTGCGTTGCCTGCCGATACCTCCCTGTGTGACATCTACTATGCGATCTGGGACAAGTGCCAAAAAAGTGCGCGCTCCCGTGAAATCGTCTGCAATATCGTAACGATATTGCAACGTGTAAAGCGGCCTTGAGAGTGATTTTTTTAAATTTTTTTTTCTTATGAATAATATGTGTGGGGATGTGACCCATGGCCAGGTGCATCACACGGGTTATCAGCACAGGTTTCTGTTCACATGAGACTGTTTTCCTGTGTGTGAGTGCGGTAAACCTATCCGGTACACAATGGTTCAATTCATGAGCCAAATGAGCGGCTGTGAGTGGCTGATGAGACCAATGAGTGACCAAAGGAAAGTAAAGGGTCCTTTCTCAGTCCACCAAGTGATGTTCCTGGTCATGTTTTGTAGGCTGTGGATGACCTGAATGATATCGACTTCCTTCGGAAACTACTTAAAATTGTAAGTTATACTTTATTATCCTTGTGCTTGTATTTATCCATAAGGTTTAATGAGATTTTGGAATTCTTCAGTACGTTCACAATGAACCAATAACATTACCATTGTAACCTACAGGAAACAAAAGTACTCCAAGGTGTTAATGTAGACAACATTGTCAAAAAGAGCCGAGCAGAAGCCGATTCTGTGTCCCAAGCCAAGGTAAGTGCATATATCGGAATACATGAGGCCAATAAAACAGGGTGACTGTGTAAAATGTTCATCAGATTATATATTATTATTATTGTTATTATATATTATTAGTCTCTATCTTTTTACACAGATTAAAGAATTACAAGCCGCTTCTGCCCAACTAAATGCTGCTAAACTCAACAGGATGAGAAAGATGCTTACACTGAACCGCGTAATGCGGACGCTTAACGTTGACATTGAAGATCTGAAGAAACAGGTAAATGTGCATAAGATGTACAGGAGCATCTCAATGAATGAGAATATCATCAATGTGCAATTTTTTTTCATTAATTCAATACATAAAGTGACACACACATATTATATAGAGTCATTACACACAGAGGGATCTATTTCCAGTGTTTGTTTCTGTTAATGTTGATGATTATGGCTTACAGCCACAGAAAACCCAAAGGTCATTATCTCAGAATAGTAAAGTAGGCAGGATAAAGGGTCTGAGAGATAAAATATGACCTAAATAGGTATCAGAGGCTTCACCTTGTGTGGTTGTGAGAGTCACAACCACTATAAAAGCAGATGACGGCTGCTGCAGTCCCCAGCGTGGTGCAGATAGAGTAGGGAGGATGAAGGGTTAAAGACTGCGCTGCTGTATTCCACCAGACATCAAAGGGTGAATATAATATTGATTTATTAATCAATGTGTTTCAGGTCTCCCTGGCCCCTTCCTCAGGACAAATTAATCTCATATTGCCATATTTCAAGGCATTCCAGTGTGTCCTGAAACGCGTTGACTAATAAATCAATATGATATTCACCCTTTGATTTCTCATGATATACGGCAACGTGGTTTTTAACCCTTGATCCTCCCTACTCTATATGCACCACACTGGGGACTGCAGCAGCCGTGATCTGCTTTTATAGTGGTTGTGACTCTCACAACCACACAAGGTGAAGCCTCTGATACCTATTTAGGTCATATTTTATCTCTGACCCTTCATCCTCCCTACTTTAATTTTCTGAGATAATGACCTTTGTGTTCTCATTGGCTATAAGCCACAATCATCAACATTTACAGAGAGAAACACTTGAAATAGATCCCTGTGTGTGTAATGACTCTCCTCTCTCTCTCTCTCTCTCTCTCTCTCTCTCTATATATATATATATATATATATATATATATATTTATTTATTTCACTTTATGTATTGAATTACTGAAATAAAGTAACTTTTTGATGATATTCTAAGTCATTGAGACGCTCCTGTATGTCACTGCCTTCATTTGATCATGTATAGATTCTCTTTATTGTGGCTGTAGACTCTGTGAACAACAAATGCTGCTGCTAAAGAATGTGACATATAGGATTAAATACAGTAATTTACAAGAGATTCAGTTTCATAGAAGAGCAAAAAGCATAAAATATCTCCACCAAGTTGCGCTAAAATAACTTTTCTTACTCTTGTAAGAAAAAAAATTAAAAAAAAATCACCATTAGATATCATCTGCTCAAGATGAAGAACATCAGATAAGATCTGCTCAAGATGGAGTCGCTGGTGCAGTCACCCGGAATGATGCCTTTACAAGTCTGGCAAAGATAGTGGCGGCTTTACGGAATATTACAGAACAGATGACAGGCGAAGGAGCTGTATTCATCGTAGACAATAAATTTAAAATAGTAAATGATATTGAAATCGTCATCGCCAGGTAAGTGCTTTAAGAATTAAATGCTAAAAGGAATGAACTCATGACCGGCAATGCAAGAACGACTCGCTGTTCATATGTTCACTCTTTTAAGAGGTTTTTCCTTTTAAGGCTGGGGTCACATTAGGAAAGGTAATTGCGGTGATCGCATCCAGATCCGGACGCGGTAAACACAATTGCCTTCAGACACTTTTTTTTTCAAAAATGTGTTCTGTCAACCGCAAAGCGGTAACCGTACTGCTCATGATGTGTAATCCGGAGCGATGCGGTAACTGTACTGCTCATGATGTGTAATCCGGAGCGATGCGGTAACCGTACTGCTCATGATGTGTAATCCGGAGCGATGCGGTAACCGTACTGCTCATGATGTGTAATCCGGAGCGATGCGGTAACCGTACTGCTCATGATGTGTAATCCGGAGCGATGCGGTAACCGTACTGCTCATGATGTGTAATCCGGAGCGATGCGGTAACCGTACTGCTCATGATGTGTAATCCGGAACGATGCGGTAACCGTACTGCTCATGATGTGTAATCCGGAGCGATGCGGTAACCGTACTGCTCATGATGTGTAATCCGGAGCGATGCGGTAACCATACTTCTCATGATGTGTAATCCGGAGCGATGCGGTAACCGTACTGCTCATGATGTGTAATCCGGAGCGATGCGGTAACCATACTTCTCATGATGTGTAATCCGGAGCGATGCGGTAACCGTACTGCTAATGATGTGTAATCTGGAGCGATGCGGTAACCGTACTGCTCATGATGGGTAATCCGGAGCGATGCGGTAACCGTACTGCTCGTGATGTGTAATCCGGAGCGATGCGGTAACCGTACTGCTCATGATGGGTAATCCGGAGCGATGCGGTAACTGTACTGCTCATGATGTGTAATCCGGACCAATGCGGTAACCGTACTGCTCATGATGTGTAATCCGGAGCGATGCGGTAACCGTACTGCTCATGATGGGTAATCCGGAGCGATGCGGTAACCGTACTGCTCATGATGTGTAATCCGGAGCAATGCGGTAACCGTACTGCTCATGATGTGTAATCCGGAGCGATGCGGTTACCGTACTGCTCATGATGTGTAATCCGGAGCGATGCGGTAACCGTACTGCTCATGATGTGTAATCCGGAGCGATGCGGTAACCGTACTGCTCATGATGTGTAATTCGGAGCAATGCGGTTACCGTATACTTTGTTCATCCCTGCTGCCGCAGGGATGAGCCAAGTGTTACATGTTATTAAAACATGAAATATTAATAGTAGCTGCGGGCAACATGTCTTTAGGGGCTGCCCCCCCCTACAGACATGCTGTCCACTCCTGTCAGCATGTGAAGGGTTAATAAGCCCTTTACAGTATTGTCGGCTATTGTCGGCTTCTACAAACTTCTGAATGAAGCCGCGGCTCCTCACATTACAGCAGATACTGTACTGTAGTATCAGCCGCTGTCCAGGGTCCTGTAAGCAGTTACATTAGGTCTATGGCGGTGCGCTGCCCATAGACCTAATGTTAATGGCAAGTTACAGGTTATTGGCAGCAGCAGCGATAGGTGGCGGGGGGCTGCAGCGTCGGGTTTGTAGGGGGACTGTGGGAACCGGAGCGGACTGCTGGGAGTGGGTGGGTGGAGCATGCAGTGGCAGCTATATTTCCATACCCATCACTTGTGTGTGGAAATATGCCGCCGGCAGAAGTGACATAGGCGGACATCCAGTGGAAGTGGATGAACCACTTCACAGTTATATATAGAGATTCCTCCTAGAAATGTATGTTTACAAGCTTCAAAACCACCACAGACAGAGGTGTATAGAATTGTATTGTCTTCCACATCATTATTTCATTTCTTACATTCTACACTTACACTGACATTTGTATTGATGGAAGCAATCCCATGTAGGTATGTGTGAAGTCCCTCTTCTATATTGGGGGTTTAAGAACTCAAATACATTAAACCACATGGAGTCAAAGGCATCCAGAGAAGGTACCTAGACCGGCATCACTTCAGACAGTTTTTGCTTTCTGTTGTTTTCTATTGTTTTGTGCACTCTATTGAAGCACCAAATCGATAATCATTAGTGATGGGCGAGTCCTAAATTACTCGGAATCGCTTGACTCTAGCGAGTCCGAGCCCGGGACTCACTACTCGTTGTGAGTCTAGCGAGTCCAATGTTGATGAATGGGGAAGCGAGTAATAGCGAGTAATGTGCGATTTACAAATTGCAGATGTGTCTCGGAACCTTCAGGCTCTATCTGCTAGGACTCGTTACTCTGCGAGTTTCCCAGCGTTTACTCGCACGAGTCCAATGCAAATCAATGGCAATCCTAGTTTTGTCAGAGACGCTGACAAATCTAGGATTGCCATTGTCTTGCATTGGACTCGCTACTGTGCCAGTGATAGCAAGGAAACTAGCACAGTAAGAGCTGTCTGCTCTGTGCAGCTCCAGGGTCCTAGAGCCTGCCTGCTGCCTGATGTAGCAGAGCTGAGATTGTTCTCAGTCTGCTCATTCCCTGTGCATAGACATCTATATCTATGCACAGGGGATGTAGCAGAGAGGACATCGCGTTTTGGACTACGTCAGACGGAAGAGGATTTTTTTAATTAAAGATGGAGTCCCTAATGGCTTTTTTTTTTATTTCTAATAAAAAAATTTCTCTGTGTTGTGTTTTTTTTAACCCTTTATTGGAGATTCTTAGTGGCCGGGTCAAACCTGGCCTGACATTAAGAATCTCGGGCTTAATACCAGCTTGTATAACAAAGCTGGTATTAACCCCTTTATTACCCAGCGTGTCACCGCCACCAGGGCCGCTGGAAGAGCGGGGTTCAGCGCCAGAGGATGGCGCTTCAATGAACGCGCCATCTTCTGGGGCGGCTGCGGGCTGCAATTTGCAGCGGGGGGTGCCCAGAAAGCTTGGGCCTCCCTGCGCTGCGGATTCCAGCCCCCAGCTGCTTAGCTGTACCTGGCTAGACATAGAAATTGCGCGGAGCCCCACGCATTTTTTTTTATTACCGTATATACTCATGTATAAGCCGACCCGTGTATAAGCCGACCCCCCTACTTTTGCCCCCAAAACCTGGGAAAACCTATTGACTCGTGTATAAGCCGAGGGTGGACCCCAGCACAGGTATACAGCCCCCAGCAGTGTGGTATACAGCAGCCTCCCCAGTGGTATATACAGACCCCAGTGGTAATACTGCAGCCCCAGTGGTAATACAGCAGCCCCAGGGGCTATACAGCAGCCCCAGGGGCTATACAGCAGCCCCAGTGGCTATACAGCAGCCCCAGTGGCTATACAGCAGCCCCAGTGGTAATACAGCAGCCCAAGGGGTAATACAGCAGCCCCAGGGTAATACAGCAGCCCCAGGGGGTATACAGCAGCCCCAGGGGGTATACAGCAGCCCCAGGGGGTATACAGCAGCCCCAGGGGCTATACAGCAGCCCCAGTGGTAATACAGCAGCCCCAGGGGGTATACAGCAGCCCCAAGGGCTATACAGCAGCCCCAGGGGTAATACAGCAGCCCCAAGGGCTATACAGCAGCCCCAGTGATAATACAGCAGCCCCAGTGGTAATACAGCAGCCCAAGGGGTAATACAGCAGCCCCAGGGTAATACAGCAGCCCCAGGGGGTATACAGCAGCCCCAGGTGCTATACAGCAGCCCCAGGGGGTATACAGCAGCCCCAGGGGGTATACAGCAGCCCCAAGGGCTATACAGCAGCCCCAGGGGGTATACAGCAGCCCCAGGGGGTATACAGCAGCCCCAGGGGGTATACAGCAGCCCCAGCAGTAATACAGCAGCCCCCTGGGGGTATCCAGCAGCCCCCAGGGGGTATCCAGCAGCCCCCTGGGGGTACCCAGCAGCCCCCTGGAGGTAACCAGCAGCCCCAAATGCTGGCACTCGCCCCCCCTTGCAAGGGCCCCCCCCCCGGGCGCTTCTCTTACCATCCCGGTCTTCTGATCCTCGCCGCTCTTCGGTGCTCCGTCCTCGCAGCTCCCGTCCTGCTACATCCGGGATCCCCGGCCGTCGCGCGATGACGTCATTGCGCGACGGCCGGGGATCCCGGATGTAGCAGGACGGGAGCTGCGAGGACGGAGCACCGAGGAGCGGCGCGGATCAGAAGACCGGGATGGTAATATAAGCGCCCGGGGGGGGCCCTTGCAAGGGGGGCGAGTGCCAGCATTTGGGGGCATATGCACTGCTTCCCCCTGCCGCTGTTTGACAGGGGGAAGCAGTGCATATATAATGAGCGGCCCCACGTGACGGGGCCGCTCATACAGCAGCCTCCCCCCGCCTCCTCCAGCCTCCACAGCCCCGGACGCAGCCCCCACCACATCACATACCGTAGTGACTCGTGTATAAGCTGAGGGGGAGACTTTTCAGCCCAAATTTTGGGCTGAAAAACTCGGCTTATACACGAGTATATATGGTATTTCATGAAATTCATGAAATAATAAAAAGAGAGGGCTCGCCTATATTCTTGTGTCCGGCCAGGTACAAATAGGCACCTGGGGGTTGGGGGCAGCCCGTCGCTGCCTGCTGGATCCGGCTGGTTCCAGAAATACGGCAAAGCCTACGTCATTTTTTTTCTGAAAAATCAATAAAACAATCCTAAAAAAGGGACTGCATCTTTATTAACCCCTCGCCCATGGTCCAGGGGTTAATAAAGACGCAGTCCCTTTTATTTACATTGTTTTATGGATTTGTCAGAAAAAAATTTGACGTGGGCTTCGCCGTATTTCTGGAACCAGCCGGATCCAGCAGGCAGCGACGGGCTGGCCCCAACCCCCAGGTGCCTATTTGTACCTGGCCAGACACAAGAATATATGGGAGCCCTTTTTTTTAATTATTTCATGAAATAATAAAAAAAAATGCATGGGGCTTCGCGCAATTTCTATGTCTAGCCAGGTACAGCTAAACAGCTGGGGGCTGGAATCCGCAGCGCAGGGAGGCCCAAGCTTTCTGGGCACCCCCCACTGCAAATTGCAGCCCGCAGCCGCCCCAGAAGATGGCGCGTTCATTGAAGCGCCATCCTCTGGCGCTGAACCCCGCTCTTCCAGCGGCCCTGGTGGCGGTGGCACGCTGGGTAATAAAGGGGTTAATACCACCTTTGTTATACAAGCTGGTATTAAGCCCAGGATTCTTAATGTCAGGCCAGGTTTGACCCGTCCACTAAGAATCTCCAATAAATGGTTAAAAAAAACACCACACAGAGAAAATTTTTTATTAGAAATAAAAAAAAAAAGCCATTAGGGACTCCATCTTTAATTAAAAAAATCCTCTTCCTACCGACGTAGTCCAAAACACGATGTCCTCTCTGCTACATCCCCTGTGCATAGATATAGATGTCTATGCACAGGGAATGAGCAGACTGAGCACAATCTCAGCTCTGCTACATCAGGCAGCAGGCGGGCTCTAGGACCCTGGAGCTGCACAGAGCAGACAGCTCTTACTGTGCGAGTTTCCCTGCTATCACTGGCACAGTAGCGAGTCCAATGCAAGACAATGGCAATCCTAGTTTTGTCAGCGTCTCTGACAAAACTAGGATTGCCATTGATTTGCATTGGACTCGTGCGAGTAAACGCTGGGAAACTCGCAGAGTAACGAGTACTGCGAGTCCCTTACTACTCGCCGAGTAACGAGTCCTAGCGAGTAGATTCGCCCATCCCTAATAATCATATTAGTACACAATTCACTAAGGTATAACCATAAGGGAAGAGGGATTAACTATCTCATGTGTTATTGTCTATTATACATCCTATATATGGGTAAACCTATATGTTTAAAGGCAAGATAGTATATACAGAAAAGTGGTGTTTAAGTGATCAAAATTATCTGTCATACAGTTACCCAATTGTTGACCTATAAAAGAAGTCACAACCAGATAACTAGATTATAAACTAGTCTGGGTTTTCACACCATTCCTCCATAAGACGCCATATAACATTACACCATTCCCTTTGTGAGCACTTAAATACAAACGAGGCTCCAGTTACTACAAGCAACCTGCAACGATACAACCGTCATTTGTATGAGCCATTCCGGTCGGACTCATTTATGAGTTTTCTTATCTTACTGTTAAAGCTCATATATATTTATAATACTCCCATTTTGGCTTGGATCAATTGACTCTTCTAATGAACTCCCTGTCGACAGACAGGTTAACGTTATATGGTGGTCAACTGATTCTATTAGGAGTTAACTATATAAGGGGAATGTTGCACTAGGTTCCCATTCCGCAATTACCTTTATGTTTACACTGACTATTGAGTGCTATCAGCCATGTGTCTCCTATCACTGTCTGGGTTGTACCCTTATCTCTGAAAGAGGATAGTGTGACAACTAGTTGTTAGATTATTCATAAATGTCTAGGAGAAATTGAACAAGACATACTTACATTTGCATTTATGATAAGTCATGTTAGTAATTTCTAATCTAAAGGCGAATATGATTTATTAACTGGCAACAAACACGGTAGAGGAGTGGGTCTTCTCCTCTTGGGATCTTCAACTCAATTCCTCCTCCTCCCTCTCTTATCCGCTCATCTTTTGAAGCGCACTCTGTCCGTATCTCCAATTCACCAGCGTATTCAATTCAAACTTCTAACATTGACTTACAAATTAGAGATGAGCGGTGTTCGATTCAAAATGTTCGCCAATCTCAAATTCGAGCTGTTTTTGGCGGTGTTCAAGTGATTCGCTGAATTAGAACAATTAGCTTGAAATTCGGCAGTTCTAGTATATGTTCGATAACGCTTCAATCCACAAAAGCTTAATCTTCCTAACCCTAAACCTAGCCCTAATACTGCAAATGAATGTTAATATCCAGTTTGTGTGTATATTGTGCAGGGGGGATTTGTAGCTGTAGCAATAAGGTTGCGCTCTTTGTTTTTTTCCTAAAGCATGTACAGTGGGGCGGTGCAGGCCCTATTTTATGGCGTGTTATTGCACTGAGTTTGCAAACGATTGTGTAGCAGAAGATGTGTGTGGTGCTGAACGGACAGCTCTTCAAATATGGCGCCGTGTCAACTGACAGCCAATGGGAACACAGTAGCTCACACCAATCATCTCAGGAGGGGCGCGGAATCCAGCACGCTGAGGCACACCTACGGGAAATCATAGAAAGCACTCTTTCCATCACTATCGCCCTGTCACACAGCAAAACACGAAAATATCGCCTTGCCAATTGTGCCTGATTACTGAGCACTGTTCGGGAATCAGGCGACGGCGGATGGGCGATTTATCGCTGCGAAATAACTCAATCACACGCCGCAACCGTGAGGCAATTTCACGGCGATTTCACCGTGGCGACACATCGCCTTTCAGATTTCCAGGCGAGATTGCGGCATGTGACAGAACCTTCACAGTTCTCACTTGGCAACCATGGGACTGTCGAGTCATCATCACTCACACCGTACCAGTAACACCGTATCTGGGGTGGTAACAGCAATTTTGTGGCCTCGTTTCACAAATTTTTTCAACCATTATATAGTCAATGCCTGGAGCGGATGGTACACGAGTATCTCCAACTTAACATCGATGCCATGACTGGGGAAGTGGAGCCTTGCTCATTTTGGGCTTCCAATCTGGAAAAATGTCTTGAGCTCGCCACTCACGCCTTGGAGATCTTGCCGTGCCCCGCAGCCAGCGTTGTCTCAGAACGTGGCTTCAGCGCTGCTGGTGGTGAGCTGACAGAAAGGAGCACGCGTCTGTCCTCCCAGAATGTAGACAGACTAACGTTTATAAAGATGAACAAGGCATGGATCCGCAAGGACTTTTCCACCCCTGTGTCATCCTGGGGAGAATAAAGCCTTGTGGATTTTTTACTAAAAAACATTTTAATTTTGCAACTGTGGGGCAATTGATGCCACAGAAGTGGTGTCTGTGCCCACATTTTGGAAAAAATGGAGACTCTTCTTGTAGTCCCCTAAATGTGACACAATACTCCTCACCTGCACAAGGCCTTCCAGATACTGCATTAAAAACCGCACCAAATACTCCTCGCCTGCACAAGGTCTTCCAGATACTGAAGTAAAACGCACCAAATAATCATCATCTGCACATGGCCTTACAGATACTGAAGTAAAACGCACCAAATACTCATTGTGTGCATGATGCCTTACAACTACTGTAATAAAAACTGATTTTGGAAGGGCATAACATGCCTATATCTGTGTCTCCTCCCCCTTTTACTCGTCTATCTCTTTTCTTTTCGCATTTAGTTTTCCCTTTTCCATGTTTGCTGTATCTTCCGAGTAGTTTGTCAGCTTTTGGACACCTTAGAAGGTGTTTTCTATGTGTTTCTATGTGTTTGTGTTTGGCTGCCTTTGTTTTTAATGGGATTCGACGGTGTTTGATGAACATTCAACTAACATTCAACAAACAAACGCCCAATTCGGCGAACCGAATCTAATTAGAACACTAGGGTGGTGGCTCATCTCTACTTACAAAGCTGTCCACAATCTGTCCCCCCATATATCTCTGAACTAATCTCCCGATATCATCCAACTCGTAATCTTTTATCCTCCCAAGACCTCCTCCTTTCCTCCACACTTGTACGTTCCTCATCTAACCGCCTGCAAGACTTCTCCCGAGCATCCCCCATCCTCTAAAACTCTGCACCCCAAAACGTCCGATTGTCCCCTACACTCGGAGCCTTCAAGCGGAACCTGAAAACCCATCTCTTCAGAATAGCCTACAGCCTGTAATGACCACAGTGCCACCTCACCACCACTGGACTCGGTGCTCCACCACCATTGAACCCGGTGCTCCACCAGAGCAGACCCAACCTACTGTCTCCCTCCCCAATGCTCTGTAGAATGTAAGCCCGCAAGGGCAGGGTCCTCTCTCCCCTCTGTATCAGTCTGTCACTGTTAGTTTGTTCATTATATTTTAACTTGTCTGTATGTTACCCTTTCTCATGTACAGCACCATGGAATCAATGGTGCTCTATAAATAAATAATAATAATAATTCACCTATGTGGCGGCTGCATTTGCCTTTTTTGATAAATCCCTTATAACGGACATCACTGCTGTTATCTTTTACTCGGGTTATAGTTATAGCATTTTTTGCACTGATGCTGGTGAGGAATAGAGATGCACCTTTTTCTCAGTTGCAATGTCTCATTTCATAAATGTGTATAAACTATAACCAATCCGCAGACCGCAGTCACTTTTCATCCTTTTGAACAAACTGATGAACATGGAACAATTGATTCTACATTATATTCTGCATCAAGGCAGATAAGACGATATTCAGGAATAAAATACACAAAATATTGTACTCACATATATTAATAAACATGGGCCATAATTTTGAGAAAAGATGTTGAGTAGTAGTTATTTTTTGAACTGTAATGCTGGGGTCCCACGAGCGTATGGCATCAGAGGAGAGAGCATCGAGGTCATGTGTAGTCTGCACTGCAGTGAATTGCTGCTGTAGTTAAATAGTGTTAATTTCCTTTAGTCTATTATGGGTTAACTTCTGTGGCTCTTCATGTGAGCTGCTGCTGTGTTTATCAGGTGATGTGGTTGTCCAGTCCCCCAGCCTTTACGTAATCTCATTACCCATCCACTGGTGTCTCTGAAAGAGTTTATTCTCTGCAAAGACCGTGAGCTGTGCTGATGCCGAGTGCTGTTCTGCTAAAGTTTTCTTGCTGCGTAGCTTCATGTGGATTGCTATCTTTCTGGGAGCTGCTGTGCTTATCATAATCCCTGGGTGGACGGGAGATACATGCTAGGTCTGGTAAGGAGCAGGGCAAGTGTGGTGGCCCAAATATCCTCACCTTTATAGGTTCTTCTGAGTCAGCTAGGGACCCTTAGCCTAAGGGTCAGACTAGTTCCCCTGATCACCTTTTGCCCAACACTGCCATCTTGCTACCTAACCCCTTGTCCGTTACTACCACCTGTGACAATCGGATGTGATATGTTAATGACTCTCAACTGAGGTCCTACTACGAGTGTGACCAGGTTTCATTTACTGTGATTTGATCATGTGTGCAGAGAGGCAGAGATTAATCTCTCCATCTCCATTGCTTATCTCAGCGTTTGACATCTGAGTGCAGTCTGATGTTTCACATCGCACCCATAGATCTTATATGGGTGCAGGTTTTCAAGACTAGCTGACAATCGTATATATAATAAAAATGACCTAGAACGTATCTAGAAATCATGAAAAATGAAGAAAAGATTCTCTGATGTCCTTTTAATAATGTTCAGTAATGCGTTTCTCATACAACAGAATTGTTAAAAAAAACAGCGATGTCCTGCACCCGACGTTTCGACCCACCTGGGTCTTCATCAGGGGTTAAGCAGACTGGTTCAAAATATGTAAGACAAAACATAAAAAGACAAAGAATCAATAATACATAGTGTCATATATAGTGATACACATTACCCCTATAGTCCTAGATTACGGAAAATACAATTATAGGGATCAAATCACAGCCTTCATCCGGCTAAACGTGTAGAACATGAAAATAAGCGTATAGTACAGTATAGACTGAAAAAATCACAATGTAAGTATAGGAACCCTTGTAATGTTGGTAACTAATGTTACCGAACTGCAAGTCTGTCGTCTGAACGTGCTTTAAAAATCAATATAGAATAAATATAGAATAAAATATATAAAAAAATCTATAGAAAATATTCATCCTTTAAATAATCACCAATCAAAATCAATATTTGATCCAAATGTGGTTGCCAAACTAAAATAGAAACCTAAGGCCACAATACGGAAATAGACAATATTGCCACCTCCTGGGCTTTGGTCATTGTTGTTATAGGCTTTATATTTTATAATGTTTACTTGTGTCTTGTTGATTATGAAATAAAGGAGTTTCTTTGTACTTGGATGGCGCCCCATTATTTGTAGGCTTTTACTGAATTTTTGGATTATAAAATGCACTTTTTCTCCCCACATTCTGGGGTGTGAGTGGGGGTGCGTCTTATAATCCGGATAGGTACGGAGGGAGTGGATTCACGGGAGGCAGAGTCACCCATAATAAAGCTTACCCAGGAGGGAGACGCGGTGGCAGTGGATGGGGTCACAGGAGGCAGGTTCTTCATTAGCAGCAGCAGCATGAATGGGACAACCCTGCGGGCCCCGAGGCTGGGAGGAGGCAGCATCACGGCTACATGACACAATGCGGATGCTATTCATGTCTGGGCAACGATTGGCATAAGGAAAATGGCTGTGGAGGCAGCGACCATGCAGATCAAGATCTCGGAGAGCTGAAAACTCTGTAGCCATTTCCCTGAAGTCCACCGAGTCCACTGGCCAGACATCAATTTAATCCTCTCCAAAACTTCAGTTTGCATATGCACTGCCTCGGCAGCCATTTTCCCTATGCCCACCACTGCCTGGACATCAATAGCGCTCGCATCGGGACACCGCTTCCTCCCAGCCTTGGGGCCTGCAGCACTGCCTCACTCACGCTGCCACCGCTGATAGAGAACCTGCCTCCTGTGACCTGCACCACCATGGCCCCCCTCTGGGTAAGGTATACCTGGATTATAAAATGAATTGTAGGACTGTAAAACTGACCCCTTTTCCAAATGTAAAATTTCTTTTTTCCTACTCTCTTCCTCTAATTTTGTGGTGTATTTTATAATCCTCAGAACACGGTAGGTTATTTTTGTATTATAAATTTAAGCTGACATACAGACAGGCATTGCACTTTTGATATTAGTTGATTCTCACTTTAATAAATATGTTGTTGTTTCTTTCAGTTCAACGTAAGGAGTCGGATTGAGCATTATGCCTGGATTCCAAGTCAAGAAAAAATTACAGCTATTAAAGAATGAAGTATCCTAATCCTCAATGTATCAGAAGTGACTTTATGTTATTATACTATTCTAGAACATTAGAACTCATATGAATAGGAAGATAGAACGCTTGTATAGTGGCATTAGGTTTATTGGCAGATTGTCTTCATCACAACTTTAAATCTGCAATTATGTTGTTGTGAGTATATGATTGGAAACATTAAAGGGAACCTGCCAGGTATACTGTCTCTGAACACTTCAGCATTTCAGAGAAAATATAGAAGATCCAGTCTGGGACCAGTCAGAGTCATGATGATCAAAAAATAATGTTTCTTATAAATCTTTTCTTTCACCTGATCAATAAATCATTACCTCATGTAATTATATGTGTTGCATTATTGTGGGGAAGTCTAGGGCACTGTTTGTGTGGCGCCCCGCAACAAGTGCGTCACAGGAAGGTATTGCATCCCTGACTGAAGATGTAATATCTTCCGTCTCAGTGATGACATGGTTAAACTCAGAGCTCCATACACCACATGCACCACTTAGAATAGAGGGCCAATCAAGTCCTGGTGGGAGGAGTGTAGGTGTAGTGTGTGTGGATAACGTAAGAGAAGTGGAGGAGTCGTGTGGAAAGCAACATAGGAGAAGGAGGAAGAATGGGGATCTGCACAGTGCCGTGCAGCCCTGGCAAAGTAACTTCACCGGCAGGGCACCATTAAGCGGTGACCCAAACCGGAGCACGGGCAACCAAAAGCAACCAAGCTACGGGTAAACAACACCCATGCCCAACTTCACCAGACACCGGTTCCGAGGCAGGCAGTTGTTCATCTCTGTTCTGTAAACCGGAGTGAAGGAATCGCTTCTTAGGAGCACCTCACTGCAGCCGCAACTTAGCCGTCTTGCCAGCGAGATACTCACCAAAGGGAAACAGGCCCCATACGCCGGGAAGTAGCTACAGGTAGGGACTCCTTAAGAAGTCTTCCCCGTACTTTGAACTGGCACCCTAAGGCGACAACGGCAACTACAACAAAGACAATTAGTAAGGGAGGAACACCGCGGAGCTCTGAACTAACACCAGTCATTGCTGGGACCACCCGGTCCGTTACCTAAAGACTGTATACCGTGGATTGCATCACCCATTACAGTAAAGACCCGTTACAGAGGAATCTGGTGTACGTGCTTTTCTTCAGAACTGTTTTAACTCTGCACACTTAAAACTACCCGAGCTGCCGTATTCCATCTGGTGCAGCTCCTGGCCCCGGGGACTCTTGCTCATCCTGTGGGGAGCATCCCATCAAGCTGCCGCACATCCCCCAGAGGCCCAAGCAGCACCGGTGCCATCACCGGACTCCCGCAGGTGGCGTCACAACAAACAAAAATCATCCCAATCCTTCAATCCCCTTTGATCTGACCACCGGGCCCCACAGCCTCAGGCGCGGAACCATGACGAGGGAAGCATCGCCTGAGACCTGAGAACCCCGGCGACGGTGAGTCATTTGTATTACTGAATATGCGATATGGCTCGGCACTAAAGTTTAAGATCAATGGCAGTGTAACTGTTGAGCCCCAGGCCCTGGGGTACTTGGGTATCAGGCTCGGGTGGAATGCTTGGTATGTCACAGGTGGCAGCGTCTGAGCCCGTGGCCTGGGTGACACTTCAAAAAGGGGGTATTTACTGGGGATAAGAGTTTGTCATGTGACGCCACCTGTAGTAGCTGGTGAGGGGTCACTAGCACCGCTACAGTCTGCCGGAGGTAGATGGTAGTGCGGCTGAGATGGCGAAGCTCTCTACAGGTAGAGCTGGTCCTCCGGGACAGCATTTCTGCAAGGGAACAGGTAGATGTAGAAACTCACACACAGGCAAAGTCACTTTCTCCCGGGTACTTTACTGTCAACCTTTAGCAGCGTCATATAAAGTTCACAGTTCAGCATCAGATGTTAAAATAACAGGTAGCTTTACGGGTGGCTGCAAGTGGATCCCAGGTGGTATGGTGGAACCCGTGGTGTACCTTTGTTCACGAACCCATGTCCTTTCTTCCACGCCTAGGATGGGCCTATACCCAATAGCTCCGTGTAGGTAGTACCAGGGGTCCTCTCCCTCGTGGTGAGGAAGCAGGCAGACCGCACCTTCTGGCTGGGTGCTGCGGCTGATAAACAAGCCACATCAGCCGATTGCCGACTGCAAAGATGAACTCTGGCCGGATCCTCGGACCCGGCGTTCCCGTGGTGCCCTGGAGTATCCCCTGGAGTAAGGTCGCTCCATTCTGAGGATCTCCCTTTCTCTCTAGGACCCGGACTTCTCTTGTCAGGCGCCCTCTTTCAGGACCTCCTCAAGGTCCCTTCTTCTTCGTCTGCTTCCAGGCATACACCGGTGTTGTGCACGACTGGTGAGTGACCAATTGGCCTGCAATTCTTTAACCCCTTAGACCACCAGGTTTCACACATTGCGCTCCTGCACCCTTGTTTTACATATATTTGATAACGGGTTGTGGTGTCAAGAAATCAATCCCTTCAAAAATGGAGGTGACAGGTGGGTGTTAGAACAGCAATGGTCAAATGCTGGGATTGCTCAATAATCTTTCCTCCTTGCTCTGTGCCCACTCTTTATGGTTGTATCCTTGTAACAGCTTCACCCTGTTGAAGTGTGGGAAAGTTCCGCTGATTGCTTTCGGTTTCTCCCTGCTCATGTGAATAAGCAGCTGTCTACACAAGTCGGCGTATGCGTCTGCAAGATTCTACACTGAGAGGCATATATGCAAAGCTGCTCCACATCGGTACCACCAAATCTTCCTTGGGAACCAATCTACAAGGATTATACTGGCAGTGTCCTCTCACACCATAGAAGGCCACAGAGTGACTGCATTTTAAGAATTTTAAAAGAACCCTTTTATATTTTTATTTTTTACTTATTAATTAATTACCTTTTTAATCCTTTGAGTCACACTGTACATCTTGTGTTTTCGATAAATGGTATGCTTTTTTAAGAAAAAGCTGTATCAGGTTACACTGCCATTCATTTTAAACGTTAGCGTCGAGCCATATCGCACATTCAATAACACATAATTTTTAGAAGGTGGGACATACGTGGTAGCCCCAGTCACTTTATGTATCAGTCTATGTGTCTGCAGGCTCATGAATCCACACATCCCATGCACTGTGAGGATTCTCCACTGTCAGAGCTGAGAATGCCGGTCATGTGGCCAAGAGTACGCAATATGTATACCCCGGCCAAAACCTGATTAGATAGTCACAGACTCACTCAATACAATAAGCCGTGCCTATCTGGTCAAATTTAATTTGGTACAGGGAGCCTTGTACCTCTGTGAAATCACTTAAAATTTTGAGCCCAGTATCTAATGGTACCTTTACACGCCGCTACAGAAGGTAGAAAACAACCAGGTTACGGAGACAAATGTATCTTGCACCGTCAAATCAACCTGAGGTAGCGGCGTGTAAACTAGGTTGTTGCCACCCGTCAACAAATAAGTGGCTCAGGAATTGGTGTAGGAAGGAGGGGTTTGGGTTCCTGGAGAACTGGGCCGACTTGTCTGTTGGCTACAGGTTCTATGCTAGGGACGGGCTGCACCTCAATGGGGAGGGTGCAGCTGTGCTGGGGGAGAAAATGGCTAGAAGGTTGGAGGAGTGTTTAAACTAGGGATTGGGGGGAGGGTATTCATTGTATAGGAGGGGAAGATAGTGTAAATAGTAACCTGGGCACAAGTAATAAAATTGGGGGTGGCATGGGGGGTGGGGTTAGAACAGTCAATCTAGTAGGAAGGAATAGAGGTAAAGAGAGATGCATAAAGTGCATGTTCACTAATGCCAGAAGCCTCACCAACAAAATGGAGGAATTAGAATTGATTTTGTTGGAAAATAATTATGACATGGTGGGGATATCGGAGACATGGCTGGACGAGAGCCATGACTGGGCTGTTAATTTACAGGGCTATTGTCTGTTCAGAAATGACCGCACAAATAGGCGAGGAGGAGGTGTATGTTTATACGTAAAATCATCCTTAAAACCCATCCTGCGTGATAATATAGGTGAATCTAATGGAAATGTAGAGTCCCTGTGGGTGGAGATAAGGGGAGGGGGAAAAAATAATAAATTACTGATAGGGGTTTGTTATAAGTCCCCAACAATAATGGAAGTGGAGGAGAATATCCTCATAAAGCAAATAGATGAAGCAGCGACTCAGGGAGAAGTCATTATTATGGGGGACTTCAACTACCCTGAAATACATTGGGGATCAGAAACCTGCAGTTCCAGCAAAGGTAATAAGTTTTTAACAACTATGAGAGACAATTACCTTTCACAACTGGTTCAGGACCCAACAAGAAGGGGGGCACTGCTGGACCTAATATTAACCAACAGGCCGGACCGCATATCAAATATACGGGTTGGAGGTCACTTGGGTAATAGTGATCATAACTTAATAAGCTTTCAAGTATCCTTTACTAAGATGTGTAGTAGAGGGGCTACAAGGACACTAAACTTCAGGAAGGCAAATTTCCAATGGTTGAGAGATGATCTTAGTGCAATAAACTGGGACGATGTCCTGAGACATAAAAGTACACAACACAAATGGGAGATGTTTATTAGCATCCTGAATAGGACCTGTGCACAATATATACCCTATGGGAATAAGCATGCTAGAAATAGGAGGAAACCACTATGGCTAAATAAAGCGGTAAGAGGTGCAATATGTGACAAAAAGAAAGCATTTAGGGAATTAAAGCAAGTAGGTAGTGATGAGGCATTAAATAAATACAGAAAATTAAATAACATTTGTAAAAAGCAAATCAAGGCAGCAAAGATTGAGACAGAGAGACTCATTGCCAGAGAAAGTAAAAAGAATCCCAAAATATTTTTTTAACTACATAAATAGTAAGAAACTAAAAATTGATGGTGTTGGCCCCTTTAAAAATAGTCTGGGTGAAATGGTGGATGAGGATGAGGAAAAAGCCAATATGCTAAATGACTTTTTTTCAACAGTATTTACACAAGAAAATCCCATGACAGACAATATGATCAGTGATAACAAAAATTCTCAATTAAATGTCACCTGCTTAACCCAAGAGGAAGTACGGCATCGTCTAAAAATCACTAAAATTGACAAATCCCCGGGCCCGGATGGGATACACCCCAGAGTGCTGCAGGAATTAAGTACTGTCATAGATAGACCATTATTTTTAATATTTAAAGATTCCATAATAACAGGGTCTGTACCACAAGACTGGCGTATAGCAAATGTGGTGCCAATATTCAAAAAGGGGACAAAAACTGAACTTGGAAATTATAGGCCAGTAAGCTTAACCTCTACTGTGGGTAAAATCCTAGAGGGTTTTCTAAGAGATGCTATACTGGAGTATCTGAAGAAAAATAACCTCATGACCCATTATCAACATGGTTTTACGAGGGACCGTTCCTGTCAAACTAATCTAATAAGCTTCTATGAAGAAGTAAGTTCTGGACTGGACCAAGGAAATGCAGTGGATGTGGTGTATATGGACTTTTCAAAAGATTTTGATACGGTGCCACACAAAAGGTTGATACATAAAATGAGGGCAATGGGGATAGGGGAAAATATGTGTAAGTGGGTTAAGAACTGGCTTAGTGATAGGAAACAAAGGGTGGTTATTAATGGAACACACTCAGAATGGGTCACAGTTAACAGTGGGGTACCACAGGGGTCAGTGTTGGGCCCGCTTCTATTTAATATATTTATTAATGACCTTGTAGGGGGCATACGGAGTAGAATCTCAATATTTGCGGATGACACTAAACTCTGCAGGGTAATCAATACAGAGGAGGACAATTTTATATTACAGGAGGATTTATGTAAACTAGAAGCTTGGGCTGCTAAATGGCAAATGAGCTTTAATGGGGATAAATGTAAAGTCATGCACTTGGGCAGAGGAAACAAAAGGTATAATTATGTGCTTAATTGTAAAACACTGGGCAAAACTGTCACTGAAAAAGACCTGGGTGTATGGGTAGATGACAAACTCACATTTAGTGGCCAGTGTCAGGTAGCTGCTGCAAAGGCAAATAAAATAATGGGATGCATTAAAAGAGGCATAGCTGCTCATGAGGAGAACATAATTTTACCTCTATACAAGTCACTAGTGCGACCACACTTAGAATACTGTGTACAATTCTGGTCTCCGGTGTATAAGAAAGACATAGCTGAACTAGAGCGGGTCCAGAGAAGAGCGACAAAAGTCATTAGAGGACTAAGGGGTCTGCAATACCAAGACAGCTTATTACACTTGGGGTTATTTAGCTTGGAAAAACGAAGGCTTAGGGGTGATCTTATAATAATGTATAAATATATGAGGGGACAGTACAGAGACCTTTCTAATGATCTCTTTACTCTTAGGCCTGAGACTCGGACAAGGGGGCATCCTCTACGTCTGGAGGAAAGAAGGTTTAATCATAATCACAGACGCGGATTATTTACTGTAAGAGCAGTGAGACTATGGAGCTCTCTGCCACATGATGTTGTAATGAGGGAGTCACTACTAATATTTAAGAAGGGCCTGGATGCCTTTCTTGAAAACTATAATATTACCAGTTATATGTACTAGATTCTTTGATAGGGAGTTGATCAAGGGAATTAGTCTGATTGCCGTACCTGGAGTCAGGAAGGAATTTTTTCCCCCAATGTGGAGCTTAGTGTTGCCACATGGGTTTTTTTTTTGCCTTCCTCTGGATCAACATGTTAGGCTATGGGGTGAAATAGATGGACTTAAAGTCTTCCTTCAACCTTAAAAACTATGTTACTATGTTACTATGTTACTGTCGGCACCTGTTTCAGAGCCGTGCTCTAAAACAGGTTGATTTCAACCCGATGGTAACGGCGTCTAAATATGGTAGGGTAAGGTTTTTTCGCCACCTAGATAACTCCCCGGGGCGTGACACAGCCTCCAGGAAACTGCCCCCCTTCAGCGATCATTGGTGGAAGCTCCTGCGTTGCGATTGGTTATCGCTGCATAGGGCGGCATATTTAAGGAGCTGACCAGTCACACTACACAATTGCTCGAGCGTCATGTATTAGTCTGCCTCCTGTGCTGGCTGGCCAATCATGATGCTATTGCTTTGTCCTATCAGCGTACGAATGTCTCGTAATCCACAACTCTGGCACGCCTATGTGTTGTCCCTGCTGCCCCAGGTCCGCCCATATTACCTTCTGTCACGGCGTGTAAATGAGGGACGGTGCTCTACAGAGGGTAACTTGAGGCACCCGGCGGTGCATCCAGGGATAGATTAAACCTTCTGTAGAGCACCTTGTAGCAGCGTGTAAAGGCGGTGCAGGTACCGTTTGTAACCGTTGGTGCGTGCTTGTGCACGTGAAGCACCCGGTTGTTCCTAACCTTCTGTAGCGGCGTGTAAAGGTACCTTAAGAGATTAAACAGCTGGGTATTAGTGTTATCTTCAATTTCAGATTTTTTTTTATTTTACAACCACAGTGGGCCCATTACCACATTCATAAAATGTTTCAATGGTATTGATGTGTTTCAATGAATATGTATCCTGGCATGTTTTGGCCACTCACATGCTTCTATTATATTAATTAAAATTGGCACTTCCATCCAGGATCCTGTTTTTTCCATGCTTTTGCGTCGCACAAAGACACAGTGGTTGGAACCAAAGATCTTAAATTTGGACTCATCCGACCAAAGCATAGATTTCCACTGGTCTAATGTCCATTCCTTGTGTTCTTTAGCCCAAACAAGTCTCTTCTCTTGTTGCCTGTCCTTAGCAGTGGTTTCCTAGCAGCTATTTTACCATGAAGGCCTGCTGCACAAAGTCTCCTCTTAACAGTTGTTGTAGAGATGTGTCTGCTGCTAGAACTCTGTGTGGCATTGACCTGGTCTCTAATCTGAGCTGCTGTTAACCTGCGATTTCTGAGGTTGGTGACTCGGATGATCTTATCCTCCGCAGCAGAGGTGACTCTTGGTCTTCCTTTCCTGGGGCGGCCTCATGTGAGCCGGTTTCTTTGTAGTGATTGATGGTTTTTGCAACTGCACTTGGGGACACTTTCAAAGTTTTCCAATTTTTCGAACTGACTGACCTTCATTTCTTAAAGTAATGATGCACAATCGTTTTCTTTACTTAGCTGCTTTTTCTTGCCATAATACAAATTCTAACAGTCTATTCAGTAGGACAATCAGCTGTGTATCCTCCAGACTTCTGTACAACACACCTGATGGTCCCAACCCCATTTATAAGGCAAGAAATCCCACTTATTAAAGCTGACAGGGCACACCTGTGAAGTGAAAACCCATTTCCGGTGACTACCTCTTGAAGCTCATCAAGAGAATGCCAAGAGTGTGCAAAGCAGTGATCAAAGCAAATGTGGCTACTCTGAAGAACCTAGAATATATGACATATTTTCAGTTATTTCACACTTGTTTTGTTAAGTATATAATTCCACATATGTTAATTCATAGTTTTGATGCCTTCAGTGTGAATCTACAATTTTCATAGTCATGAAAATAAAGAAAACTCTTTGAATGAG
>JARQOC010002217.1:0-28378 GCA_033576535.1 Allobates femoralis
ATTGTAGTATTTTCCTTTGCCTGGGCAGTCCAAAATTGGGAGGTTAACCAATGCCCCTGGATAGAGACGTGTAGGAGGGCCTGTAAACATGAAGTGGGTGTATTGTAGTCTAGCCCTTTGGCCAGGGCAGCCAAAAATTGGGAGGTTCAACAATGAGCCATGCATACAGACATGCAGTAAGGCCTGTAACCCTCAAGTGGGTGTATTGTAGTATAGCCCGTTGGCAGGGCAGCCAAAAATTGGGAGGCTCCACATTGTCCCTGGATAGAGACGTGCAGGAGGGCCTGTAAACATGAAGTGGGTGTATTGTAGTCTAGCCCTTTGGCCAGGGCAGCCAAAAATTGGGAGGTTCAACAATGAGCCATGCATACAGACATGCAGTAAGGCCTGTAACCCTCAAGTGGGTGTATTGTAGTGTAGCCCTTTGGCAGGGCAGCCAAAAATTGGGAGGCTCCACATTGTCCCTGGATAGAGACGTGCAGGAGGGCCTGTAAACATGAAGTGGGTGTATTGTAGTCTAGCCCTTTGACCAGGGCAGCCAAAAATTGGGAGGTTCAACAATGAGCCATGCATACAGACATGCAGTAAGGCCTGTAAACCTCAAGTGGGTGTATTGTAGTATAGGCCTTTGGCAGGGCAGCCAAAAATTGTGAGGCTCCACATTGTCCCTGGATAGAGACGTGCAGGAGGGCCTCAAAACATTTTTCCCATTCAAAAGGAGCGGGTCTCCTGTCGTTGTAATGCCCATTCTAAAAGAATGGGCGAAAAAATTTACCACTGCGGGCATACCTCAAACAACAGCCTAAGTATTGTAATGGTCATCATGGTGGCACATGAGGAGAAGGAGGAGCAGTCCAGCGATTAGCCAAAGTCCAGAAGTGTGTACCCATGGGTGAGTGGAGGTACATGGCAAATTCCCAGAACAAAATTTTAATTCAGTTCTCATTTGCTGGTGGTGTGGTGAAGTCTGTCCCAATCCAACCCTTGTTCATCTTGATCAGAGTCAGCCTGTCAGCATTTTCAGTTGACAGGCGGGTGCGTTTATCAGTAATTATTCCACCTGCAGCACTGAAAACACGCTCTGATAAAACGCTAGCGGCAGGGCAGGCCAGGACTTCCAAGGCGTAGAGAGCCAATTCATGCCACGTGTCCAGCTTGGAGACCCAATAATTGAAAGGCACAGAGGAATCTCGCAGTACAGTTGTTCGATCTGCAAGGTACTCCTTCAGCATCTGGCCAAACTTAGCATTTCTGGTGGCACTACCCCGCACCTCAGGGGCTGTGGTACGTGAGGGGCTGAGAAAACTGTCCCACATCGTAAAGACTGTTCCCCTACCTCTGGCGGATTGGATTTGTGCCCCTCTAGGCCGTACGCCTTGGTTGTCCACCGAATCCTGACCTATGCCGCTAGCGTTTTGTGAGGGGAATGATTTGCCTACTTCCATGACTATGGCCCTGTGGAACTTCTGCATTTTGGCTGACCTCTCCGCCTCAGGAATGAGAGACATAAAGTTCTCCTTGTAGCGTGGGTTTAACAGTGTTGCCAACCAGTACTGATTGTCGGCCAAGATGTTCTGAACGCGAGGGTCACGAGCCAGACAGCTTACCATAAAGTCAGCCATGTGCGCCAGACTCTTAACAGCCATCACTTCAGTATCCAGACCAACATGATGACTGAACATGCTGTCCTCCTCCTCCTCCTCCTCCTCATTTCCCATGTCCTCTGGCCTGCCACGCTGAATCGAGGGTATGACTGGTGTGCATGTCATATCCTCAGTTTGGCCAGAGAGTTGCTCCATGTCTTCATCCTCCTCCTCCTCGTCATAGTCCTCCACTGCACGTTGTGATGAGATGAGGCTGGGCTGTGTGTTTTCACCCACTACTGTTTCTTGCTCCAAGTCATCGCGCTCGGCCTGCAATGCATCCTCTTTGATTTTCAGCAGAGACCGTTTTAGAAGGCAGAGTAGTGCTATGGTGACGCTAATAATGGCGTCATCGCCGCTCACCATCTTGGTGGAGTCCTCAAAGTTTTGGAGGACGGTACATAGGTCCGACATCCATCTCCACTCCTCAGGTGTTATGTGTGGAGTTTGACCCATTTCCCGACGGCGTAGGTGATGCAGGTAGTCCACAACTGCCCTCTTCTGCTTACATATCCTGACCAACATGTGCAGAGTTGAATTCCAATGCATGGGGACATCACACACCGGCTGAAGCAGCAGGTGACTTGCGAAAATGTGCAGACAGACGGCGAACTTTTACCAGCAGTTCAGACACCTCTGGGTATGACTTTACAAACCTCTGAACCACCAGGTTGAGCACATGGGTCACGCATGGAACATGCGTCAGCTGGCCTCGCCTCAAAGCTGCCACCAGTTTCCGGGCATTGTCACACACGACCTTTCCTGGCTTTAGGTTCAGAGGTGTGAGCCAGTGATTTGCCTGCTGTTTCAGAGCTGTCCACACCTCTTCTGCATTGTGGGGTTTGTCACCTATGCAGACTAGCTTCAGCACAGCCTGTTGCCGCTTTGCAGAGGCAGTTTGGCAGTGCTTCCAGCTTGGGACTGGTGTGGAGGGTACAGTGGATGAGGATGCGCAGGAGGAGGAGGCTGAGGAGCATGACATTCCGGAGCTGTAGTGTGTCGGTGAAACCCTGACAGAGGTAGGGCCTGCTATCCTTGGTGTGGGAAGGACGTGTTCCGTCCCTCGCTCAGACTGGGTCCCAGCCTCCACAATATTAATCCAGTGTGCCGTCAAGGAGATGTAGCGGCCTTGCCCACAAGCACTTGTCCACGTGTCTGTGGTTAGGTGGACTTTGGCTGAAACAGCGTTGTTCAGGGCACGTGTGATGCTGTTGGACACGTGGTTATGCAATGCGGGGACGGCACATCTGGAGAAATAGTGGCGGCTGGGGACCGAGTAACGTGGGACAGCAGCCGCCATCAGGTCGCGGAATGCTTCCGTCTCCACCAGCCGGAAAGGCAACATTTCTAGCGCTATGAGTCGCGAAATGTGATCATTCAGGACTGTGGCATGTGGGGCGTTGGCAGCGTATTTGCGCCTGCGTTCAAATGTTTGCTGAATGGATAATTGAACGCTGCGCTGGGACAAGGACGTGCTTGATGGTGGTGTTGTGCGTGGGCAACTTCAGGTGCAGGGCCGGAGGCTTGTTCGCAGCCAGCATGGACAGGGGATTGGCTCGCACGCGCAACAGGCAAAGACGTAGCAGTGACATCAGCAAGCACCGCTCCTCGACTCTGTTGTACTTCCCACAAAGTCAGGTGCTTGGCTGACATGTGCCTGATCATTCTGGTGGTGGTCAGGCTGCTAGTTTTCGTACCCCTGCTGATACTGGCATGGCAGGTGTGGCAAATGGCCTTTTTAGAGTCTTCTGGAGCCAACTTAAAAAACTGCCAGACTCGGGAAGACCAAACATTTGCACAGGCACCTTGAGTCGTGTTGTTGTTCCAGGGAACGGTTGCCTGCCTTCTGCCTGCGGACACGACCCTGCTTCGTACTGCCTGTTGGGATGCTACGCCTCCCTCCCCCTGTGCACTGCTGGCCTCGCTCTGCATATCCTCCTGCCATGTTGGGTCAGCTACTGTATCATCCACCACGTCTGATCCTCCTCCTGACTTCCTGGCAATTGTGTCTCATCATCGTCCACCCCTAGTTGAGACACTTTGCCAACGTTCCGTTCGTGAGAACGTGGCTGCTCAAATATTTGGGCATCTGTACATACCATCTCCTCATCACCCACTTCAAGAGGAGGTGGCGACAGGCCAGATTCTGCGAATGGATACTTGAACAGCTCTTCCGAGTGTCCTAGTGTGGGATCAGTAATGTCTGTGGACGTGTACTCGGCCTGGTGGTAGGAAGGAGGATCAGGTTGGGAAATGTGCGGTGCAGTATCACGGCTACTGACACTTGATCGTGTGGAAGACAGGGTGTTTGTGGAGGTGCCCATCTGACTTGAAGCATTATCCGCTATCCAAGTAACAACCTGTTGACACTGGTCTTGGTTCAACAGCGGTCTACTGCTGCGGGACCCAAGAATTTGGGACAGGACGTGCGAGCGAGGAGATGTGGCCCTTTGTTGTTGCGAAATTAGTGCTTGCACACGACCTCGGCCTCTGCCTGCACCACCATAACGTCCACTTCCTTGTTCCTTGCCAACGCCCTTGCCAACGCCCTTGCGCATTTTGCCTGTATACAGCGACAACTGTCTGGTGACTGTAGAGGTCACAGGAGATGAGGATTTTAGTCCCTAACCTGTATCATGGTAGTAATTACAACAGTCTGGTGACTGTAATGGTCACAGGAGATTAGGCTTTTAGGCCCTAACCTGTATCAAGGTAGTAATTACACCAGTCTGGTGACTTAAATGGTCACAGGAGATTAGAATTTTAGGCCCTAACCTGTATCAAGGTAGTAATTACACCAGTCTGGTGACTGTAATGGTCACAGGAGATGAGGATTTTAGTCCCTAACCTGTATCAAGGTAGTAATTACACCAGTCTGATGACTGTAATGGTCACAGGAGATGAGGCTTTTAGGCCCTAACCTGTATCAAGGTAGTAATTACACCAGTCTGGTGACTGTAATGGTCACAGGAGATTAGGATTTTAGTCCCTAACCTGTATCAAGGTAGTAATTACACCAGTCTGGTGACTGTAATGGTCACAGGAGATGAGGCTTTTAGGCCCTAACCTGTATCAAGGTAGTAATTACACCAGTCTGGTGACTGAAATGGTCACAGGAGATTAGGATTTTAGGCCCTAACCTGTATCAAGGTAGTAATTACAACGGTCTGGTGACTGTAATGGTCACAGGAGATTAGGATTTTAGGCCCTAACCTGTATCAAGGTAGTAATTACACCAGTCTGGTGACTGTTTGGTCACAGATTAGGATTTTAGTCCCTAACCTGTATCAAGGTAGTACGTACACCAGTCTGGTGACTACAATGGTCACAGATTAGGATTTTAGTCCCTAACCTGTATCAAGGTAGTACGTACACCAGTCTGGTGACTGTAATGGTCACAGGAGATGAGGATTTTAGTCCCTAACCTGTATCAAGGTAGTACGTACACCAGTCTGGTGACTGTAATGGTCACAGATTAGGATTTTAGTCCCTAACCTGTATCAAGGTAGTACGTACACCAGTCTGGTGACTCTAATTGTCACAGATTAGGATTTTAGTCCCTAACCTGTATCAAGGCAGTACGTACACCAGTCTGGTGACTCTAATGGTCACAGATTAGGATTTTAGTCCCTAACCTGTATCAAGGTAGTAATTACACCAGTCTGGTGACTGAAATGGTCACAGGAGATTAGGATTTTAAGCCCTAACCTGTATCAAGGTAGTAATTACACCAGTCTGGTGACTGTAATGGTCACAGGAGATTAGGATTTTTTGTCCCTAACCTGTATCAAGGTAGTAATTACACCAGTCTGGTGACTGTAATGGTCACAGAAGATTAGGATTTTAGTCCCTAACCTGTATTAAGGTAGTACGTACACCAGTCTGGTGACTGTAATGGTCACAGGAGATGAGGATTTTAGTCCCTAACCTGTATCAAGGTAGTACGTACACCAGTCTGGTGACTCTAATGGTCACAGATTAGGATTTTAGTCCCTAACCTGTATCAAGGTAGTACGTACACCAGTCTGGTGACTCTAATGGTCACAGATTAGGATTTTAATCCCTAACCTGTATCAAGGTAGTACATACACCAGTCTGGTGACTATAATGGTCACAGGAGATGAGGATTTTAGTCCCTAACCTGTATCAAGGTAGTACGTACACCAGTCTGGTGATTGTAATGGTCACAGGAGATGAGAATTTTAGTCCCTATGTCCTAACCTGGATCAAGCTAGTAAGTACAACAGTCTGGTGACTGTAATGATAATAATATAAAAAGGGAACAAGAGGCGCAATAGTGCCCTATCACTCAGACACTAAAAGATGAGAGGTGTAAAGTCAAAACCACTCACCTATTCCAGTTGTGATGACCCACAACTGGCTTGAAGGCATACAATCAATACCGGCTGCTGCAGGACCTCCACCAACCACTCGCACGTGGGAAGACTCTCAGGAAGCTGGGAAAAGGTGTATGACAGTCCGCGCCACCGGGTACCAAGGAATCACCTGGGATGCAGGAAGTTATTTCAAGCTTAAACATGTTGGAGAATAAAGATTAAGCTTGAAATAACTTCCTGCATCCCAGGTGATTCCTTGGTACCCGGTGGCGCGGACTGTCATACACCTTTTCCCAGCTTCCTGGTGACTGTAATGGTCACAGAAAAGCTTGGACTCCGATCTGGATCACCCTGCCTGTATCCTCCGAGATTAGTCCTGAGAAGGACTGTTGTGGTCAGCTCAGCAGCAGTTGGGACAGACCTGGCTTATATCTGAATGAGAAACTGATGGCAACACTTGGTGCTTGCATTGTTTAGTACCTCTATCAGTGACACGGTGGTGGTTATTATATGTACTTCTGGCCTGGGACTGGAAGGCATATACCACTCTCACTGAGGTCATCTTAATAAACCAGCACTTGGCACATGGCAGCTGCGGTCCCTCCCTTATCTACAGTCAGATCCCTGATTGTCCTGAGTATAAAAGGGGCGCTAGAAAACAGCCAGATTAGGTGGCATTCTTCACAGATATACTTTACTGCCATTAATACTCGCCGGAGCTGCATTCGAATATCTGCAATGGAATTTCGTGGGAATATTATTCATAGTAAATTTGTGAATCAGAGATAGTGTGGGGGAAAAACAAGAATGAGACTTCATAGATACTCCCAATCAGTGCCAGACTTAAGGCCCCGTCACACCTGGCGACGGGGCTGGAGATGTCGCCGGCGACTGACAGGTGCGTGCACGTTTTTGGCACCCCACCAGTCTCGCCGTCCCCCATTTACATGGGGCGACACCTCCAGCCCCGCGCCGGCAAGCTGACAGGCGGCGTCGCCCAGCAGCGATGCAGGACAATGGGAGCCTGTGGCTCCCATCGCCTGACAGGTCATCCGGTGGCCGGATACATGGGGCGATGTGGACACATTGCCCCAGATCGGTCGCCTGGTTTCAGAGCACTGCTCTGAAACCAGGCGACCTCCCGGCGGCGCCGACATCACCCCTTTACATGAGGCGACGTAGGGGCGATGTCGCCGCCGATAGGCCACGCCCCTACATCGCCTATGTAATTGGCGGCTATGTCGCCCTGTCTGACGGGGCCTTTAGAGTTTCTCACATGAGGTGATATCAGTAACTCAGTGATGTCACCAAGAGAAAGAAACACGGGGTCTGATGCCGGCCATAAAATGCGAGCAATGGGGATAGGGGAAAATATTTGTAAGTGGGTTAAGAACTGGCTCAGTGACAGGAAACAAAGGGTGGTTAATAATGGAACAAATTCAGAATGGGTCACAGTTAACAGTGGGTATCACAGGGGGTCAGTATTGGGCCCACTTCTTTTTAACATATTTATTAATGACCTTGTAGGGGGCATACAGAGTAGAATCTCAATATTTGCAGATGACACTAAACTCTGCAGGGTAATCAATACAGAGGAGGACAATTTTACATTACAGGAGGATTTATGTAAACTAGAAGCTTGGGCTGATAAATGGCAAATGAGCTTTAATGGGGATAAATGTAAGGTCATGCACTTGGGCAGAGGAAATAAAATGTATAATTATGTGCTTAATTGTAAAACACTGGGCAAAACTACCACTGAAAAAGACCTGGGTGTATGGGTAGATGATAAACTCTCATTTAGTGCCCAGTGTCAGGCAGCTGCTGCAAAGGCAAATAAAATAATGGGATGCATTAAAAGAGGCATAGATGCTCATGAGGAAAACATAATTTTACCTCTAGTCACTAGTGCGACCACACTTAGAATACTGTGTACAATTCTGGTCTCCGGTGTATAAGAAAGACATAGCTGAACTAGAGCGGGTGCAGAGAAGAGCGACCAAGGTTATTAGAGGACTGAGGGGTCTGCAATACCAAGACAGGTTATTAAACTTGGGGTTATTTAATTTGGAAAAACGAAGGCTTAGGGCCGCTTTACACGCACCAACTTCTGTGTCCAACTTCTGAACAGATCTCTGGTTGCAGTGAAATCATGGACACATTGTTCCATTTGTACACAGCCACAAAATGGAGCAATGTGTCCATGATTTCACTGCAACCAGAGATCTGTTCAGAAGTTGGACACAGAAGTTGGTGTGTGTAAAGCGGCCCTTAGGGGTGATCTTATAATAATGTATAAATATATGAGGGGACAGTACAGAGACCTTTTTAATGATCTCTTTACTCTTAGGCCTGAGACGGGGACAAGGGGGCATCCTCTACATCTGGAGGAAGGAAAGTTTAATCACAGACGTGGATTCTTTACTGTAAGAGCAGTGAGAATGTGGAACTTTCTGCCACATGATGTTGTAATGAGTGAGTCACTACTAAAATTTAAGAATGGTCTGGATGCCTTTCTTGAAAACTATAATATTACCAGTTATATATACTAGATTCTTTGATAGGGCGTTGATCCAGGGAACTAGTCTGATTGCCGTATGTGGAGTCAGGAAGGAATTTTTTCCACAATGTGGAGCTTAGTGTTGCCACATGGTTTTTTTTTTGCTTTCCTCTGGATCAACATGTTAGGCTATGGGTTGAAATAGATGGACTTAATGTCTTCCTTCAACCTTAAATACTATGTTACTATGTTACTATGTAATACTATGTTAGGACTGACCTATGGAGCCTTGTTCTTTGAACATGGATCCATAGTTTGGAATACTATTTCTGAGGATGTTGTGAGAAGAGTACATGATGAATTATGTCAGAGCTTCGAAGAATTTTTTTAAAACAATAAATTGGTGGGAGAGGTAAGGTCTGGAGGAGTCATTATTCAGATAAATTAATTTTTCTTGTTTGTGTGTTATTTTTTCACTTTACACTTACTGAGTTAGAAATTGGGGTGTCTGATAGACCCCAAAAAATATTACCCCAATTTCCAATGCACCAGGAAAATCAGGAACAGCCGGACAAAGCACCAGAATTGGTACATCTATTGGATGCACCAATTTAGGGGCAGCTGCCGGAGGGTATATTTAGGCTGGGAACGGCCATATACAGTTAGGGCCAGAAATATTTGGACAGTGACACAAGTTTTGTTATTTTAGCTGTTTACAAAAACATGTTCAGAAATACAATTATATATATAACTAGATGGCGGCCCGATTCTAAAGAATCGGGTAGTCTAGAATCCATATATAGTTTATTTACTAATAGTTAGGGGAGTGCGGTGAAATGAACTGTGTGTATACATGTGGCTCAGTGGGTAGCAGAGTATACGGTGGCTCAGTGGTTAGCAGTGAGTGCGGTGGCTGAGTGGATAGCAGTGAGTGCGGTGGCTGAGTGGTTAGCAGTGAGTGCGGTGGCTGAGTGGTTAGCAGTGAGTGCCGTGGCTCAGTGGTTAGCAGTGAGTGTCGTGGCTCAGTGGTTAGCAGTGAGTGCGGTGAGATTGGTCAGCACAGTGGCGTGGGCAGAGTGGGCAGGGCAGCGCCGTGGGCAGAGTGGTCAGCGCAGCGCCATGGGCAGAGTGGTCAGCACACAAATACATACATACACACACACACACATACACACACACACTCCGCTATAGTTAGCACCGACCCTGCATCTTCCCCGCCGGCTGGATCCTGAGTTGACATGTTGCCGCCCGCGGACGACTGGATCCAATATGGTGTTCGGGAAGTTTGGGGAGACTTCTTGGATGCTATATTGGATCCAGTAGTTCGGGGGTGGCGACATGTCGACTGAGGATCTAGGCGGCTGATGCAGGGCCGGTGGCAAGTATAGCGAAGTGTGTGTGTGTGTATGTGTGCGGACAAAGTGAGGGAAGTGCGGACAATGTGAGGGAAGTGACTACATACACACATATATACACATACTGTACATTGCATATGGAGGGGTGAGGAGAGCGGAGGCTGGAGGGGAGAGCGGAGGCGGGAGGGGAGAGGGAGGCGGGAGGGGAGAGCGGAGGCGGGAGGGGAGAGGGAGGCGGGAGGGGAGAGGGAGGCGGGAGGGCAGAGGCTGGAGGGGAGAGCGGTGGCTGGAGGGGAGAGCGGAGGCTGGAGGGCGGAGGCTGTAGGGGAGAGCGGAAGCTGGAGGGGAGAGCGGAGGCTGGAGGGGAGAGCGGAGGCTGGAGGGCGAAGGCTGGAGGGGAGAGCGGAGGCTGGAGGGGAGAGCGGAGGCTGAAGGTGAGAGCAGAGGCTGGAGGGGAGAGCGGAGGCTGGAGGGGAGAGCGGAGGCTGGAGGGGAGAGCGGAGGTGGGAGTGGAGAGGCGGGAGGGGAGAGCGGAGGCGGGAGGGGAGAGGCTGGAGGGGAGAGCAGAGGCTGGAGGGGAGAGCGGAGGCTGGAGGGGAGAGGCTGGAGGGGAGAGCAGAGGCTGGAGGGTAGAGCAGAGGCTGGAGGGCAGAGGAGAGGAGAGGCTGGAGGGCAGAGAACAGGAGAGGCTGCAGAGCAGAGGACAGGGAGGCTGGAGAGCAGAGGACAGGGGAAGCTGGAGAGCAGAGGACAGGGGAGGCTGGAGGGCAGATGACAGGGAGGCTGGAGGGCAGAGAGCAGAGGGGAGAGCGGAGGCTGGAGGGGAGAGCGGAGGCTGGAGGGTAGAGCGAAGGCTGGAGGGGAGAGCGGAGGATGGAGGGGACAGCGGAGGCTGAAGGGCGGAGGCTGGAGGGGAGAGCAGAGGCTGGATGGGAGAGGCTGGAGGGGAGGGCGGTGGCTGGAGGGGAGAGCGGAGGCGGGAGGGGAGAGACTGGAGGGGAGAGCAGAGGCTGGAGGGGAGAGCGGAGGCGGGAGGGGAGAGGCTGGAGGGGAGAGGGGAGGCTGGAGGGCAGAGGCAGGAGGGGAGAGCAGAGGCAGGAGGGTAGAGCGGAGGCTGGAGGGCAGAGGACAGGGGAGGCTGGAGGGCAGAGGATGGGAGGCTGGAGGGCAGAGGACAGGGGAGGCTGGAGGGCAGAGGACAGGGGAGGCTGGAGGGCAGAGGACAGGGGAGGCTGGAGGGCAGAGGATGGGAGGCTGGAGGGCAGAGGACAGGGGAGGCTGGAGGGCAGAGGATGGGAGGCTGGAGGGCAGGGGAAAGGGGAGGCTGAAGGGCAGAGGACAGGGGAGGCTGGAGGGCAGAGGACAGGGGAGGCTGGAGGGCAGGGGACAGGGGAGGCTGGAGGGCAGAGGACAGGGGAGGCTGGAGGGCAGAGGACAGGGGAGGCTGGGGGCAGAGGACAGGGAAGGGCGGAGGGCAGAGGGGAGAGCGGAGGCTGGAGGGGAGAGCGGAGGCTGGAGGGGAGAGGCTGGAAGGGAGAGCGGAGGCGGGAGGGGAGAGACTGGAGGGGAGAGCAGAGGCTGGAGGGGGGACGCTGGAGGGGAGAGCGGAGGCGGGAGGGGAGAGGCTGGAGGGGAGAGGGGAGGCTGGAGGGCAGAGACTGGAGGGGAGAGCGGAGGCTGGAAGGGAGGGGAGAGGCTGGAGGGGAGAGCGGAGGCTGGAGGGGAGAGCGGAGGCTGGAGGGGAGAGTGGAGGCTGGAGAGGAGAGCGGAGGCTGGAGGGGAGAGCGGAGGCTGGAGGGCGAAGGCTGGAGTGGAGAGCGGAGGCTGGAGGGGAGTGCGGAGGCTGGAGGGGAGAGCGGAGGCTGGAGGGGAGGGCGGAGGCTGGAGGGGAGAGCGGAGGCTGAAGGGGAGAGTGGTGGGTGGAGGGGAGGGCGGAGGCAGGAGGGCGGAGGCGGGAGGGGAGAGCTAAGGCTGGAGGGGAGAGCGGAGGCTGGGGGGCAGAGGAGAGGGGAGGCTGGGGGGCACAGGAGAGGGGAGGCTGGGGGGGCACAGGAGAGGGGAGGCTGGGGGGGCCAAGGGGAGGGGAGGCTTGGGGGGCAGAGGAGAGGGGAGGCTGGGGGGCACAGGAAAGGGGAGGCTGGGGGGGCAGAGGAGAGGGGAGGCTGGGGGGCAGAGGAGAGGGGAGGCTGGGGGGCAGAGGAGAGGGGAGGCTGGAGGGGACAGGAGAGGGGAGGCTGGAGGGGACAGGAGAGGGGAGGCTGGAGGGCACAGGAGAGGGGAGGCTGGGGGGGCATAGGAGAGGGGAGGCTGGGGGGGCACAGGAGAGGGGAGGCTGGGGGCAGAGGAGAGCGGAGGCAGGGGAGAGCGGAGGCAGGGGAGAGCGGAGGCAGGGGAGAGCGGAGGCAGGGGAGGGCAGAGGAGAGCGGAGGCAGAGGAGAGCGGAGGCTGGAGAAGAGCGGAGGCAGAGGAGAGCAGAGGCAGAGGAGAGGGGAGGCTGGGGGGGGCACAGGAGAGGGGAGGCGGGGGGCACAGGAGAGGGGAGGCTGGGGGGCACAGGAGAGGGGAGGCTGGGGGGGCACAGGAGAGGGGAGGCTGGGGGGCACAGGAAAGGGGAGGCTGGGGGGAACAGGAAAGGGGAGGCTGGGGGCACAGGAGAGGGGAGGCTGGGAGGCACAGGAGAGGGGAGGCTGGGGGGCAGAACACTCACCGGGCTGTCGGCGGTCAGCGGCAGTGCTGGCGGCGGTACCGGAGGCCGCCTACCGGAGTGTGGGCAGGGCTAGCTCCCGGTTGGAGGAGGAGAGTCACCAGGTGTGTGCGGTGAGCGGCAGGACTGCCGGCGAAGGCCGCACATCGGAGGGTGGGCCGCGCCGGGCCGGTTCCCGGATGTGGGTGGGCGCACACGGCGGGCTGTGTGCGGGGCCGGTGGCGGAATGGTGGTCCCTGATGGAGGAGGAGAGTGGGCGGTGCCGGCGGAGGCCGCACACCGGAGTGTGGGCCGGTTCCCGGATGTGGGTGGGAGCACACAGGGCTCTGTGTGGGGGGGCGGTGGCGGGATAGCGGCGAGTGGTGGCGCTTTAGCGCCCACTGCGAGCCGCTATGCAGGTTTGACAGCGGCTCGCGGTGAGCGCTACCCGCTCACCGCTCGTGGGTCTGGAACTTCCGGTTCCGGTCTGTGACACAGGGCACAGGCCATCACGGAGGTTGGCCAGATTCACCGGAAGTGGCCTTCGGGTTTTATGTATAAGATATGGGCTGAAAGTGCACACTCCCAGCTGCAATTTGAGAGTTTCCACATCCAAATCGGAGAAAGGGTTTAGAAATCATAGCTCTGTAATGCATAGCCTCCTCTTTTTCAAGGGACCAAAAGTAATTGGACAATGGACTCTAAGGGCTGCAATTAACTCTGAAGGCGTCTCCCTCGTTAACCTGTAATCAATGAAGTAGTTAAAAGGTCAGGGGTGGATTCCAGGTGTGTGGTTTTGCATTTGGAAGCTGTTGCTGTGACCAGACAATATGCGGTCAAAGGAACTCTCAATTGAGGTGAAGCAGAACATCCTGAGGCTGAAAAAAAAGAAAAAATCCATCAGAGAGATAGCAGACATGCTTGGAGTAGCAAAATCAACAGTTGGGTACATTCTGAGAAAAAAGGAATTGACTGGTGAGCTTGGGAACTCTAAAAGGCCTGGGCGTCCACGGATGACAACAGTGGTGGATGATCGCCGCATACTTTATTTGGTGAAGAAGAACCCGTTCACAACATCAACTGAAGTTCAGAACACTCTCAGTGAAGTAGGTGTATCTGTCTCTAAGTCAACAGTAAAGAGAAGACTCCATGACAGTAAATACAAAGGGTTCACATCTAGATGCAAACCATTCATCAATTCCAAAAATAGACAGGCCAGAGTTAAATTTGCTGAAAAACACCTCAAGAAGCCAGCTCAGTTCTGGAAAAGTATTCTATGGACAGATGAGACAAAGATCAACCTGTACCAGAATGATGGGAAGAAAAAAGTTTGGAGAAGAAAGGGAACGGCACATGATCCAAGGCACACCACATCCTCTGTAAAACATGGTGGAGGCAACGTGATGGCATGGGCATGCATGGCTTTCAATGGCACTGGGTCACTTGTGTTTATTGATGACATAACAGCAGACAAGAGTAGCCGGATGAATTCTGAAGTGTACCGGGATATACTTTCAGCCCAGATTCAGCCAAATGCTGCAAAGTTGATTGGACGGCGCTTCATAGTACAGATGGACAATGACCCCAAGCATACAGCCAAAGCTACCCAGGAGTTCATGAGTGCAAAAAAGTGGAACATTCTGCAATGGCCAAGTCAATCATCAGATCTTAACCCAATTGAGCATGCATTTACTTGCTCAAATCCAGACTTAAGACGGAAAGACCCACAAACAAGCAAGACCTGAAGGCTGCGTCTGTAAAGGCCTGGCAAAGCATTAAGAAGGAGGAAACCCAGCGTTTGGTGATGTCCATGGGTTCCAGACTTAAGGCAGTGATTGCCTCCAAAGGATTCGCCACAAAATATTGAAAATAAAAATATTTTGTTTGGGTTATGTTTATTTGTCCAATTACTTTTGACCTCCTAAAATGTGGAGTGTTTGTAAAGAAATGTGTACAATTCCTACATTTTCTATCAGATATTTTCGTGTTATAGGAGAAGAAATAGAAGTCGCACTCAGAGCTTCTATAAACAGCGGTTCTTTATTGTGCTTCAGTGCACACAGCAGGTGGTGGCATGCGGGTGGGAGGACGGGGGGCACGACGTTTCGCGCCGTGTAAGGTGCTTCAGCAGGTTAGTCCTGGATGTGACGTATCGGACTGTTGGGAGTGAGCACCAGAGCGTGCAGAGCGGTGCAGCAGGGAGGACCCTCCTCATCATCCTCCATAGCCAAGGGCTGAAAGCTTGCAGGCGGCGGTGAAATCTCCCCAGGCTGTATGGGAAACGCTGCAAGGTGGTGCTGATCCCATCCTAATCTTCAAAACCGTGAGCTATCAGATATTTTTGTTCAACCCTTCAAATTAAACGTTACAATCTGCACTTGAATTCTGTTGTAGAGGTTTCATTTCAAATCCAATGTGGTGGCATGCAGAGCTTAACTCGCGAAAATTGTGTCACTGTCCAAATATTTCTGGCCCTAACTGTAACTAAGCGCTGTTCCTGTCTGATAATAGCAGCCTGCATTTGTCTGCTTTACCTTGGCTGGTTATCAAAAAAGTTTGGGACCTCCTGCAGTTTTATTTATTTATTCATGTAAACAAGGCTAAAGGTACCCTTTAGTGCCACGTGAAAGGCACCAAAGGGTGCAAGTGTACAACCCTGCCTATACACCTGCTCTTATCTAAGCTCACCTTCCTAAGGCAACTCTCCCTGAACTGCAGTGTGCCATGAATCGCACTCCGACGTCTCATATTAGACCTGATGTTCCGATGTGGCAGGCTAGTCACAGTAATGCCAATAGCTGACATGGCTACGGCATTGAGGTGTATGATAGGTAATCTCCACATTTTTATTGGTTAAAAAAAATCTGCAAAACAAGTGGAGTGATGACTTGAGTTTTTGCTTGAGCACCCGCAATACTCAACCGAGTAACGATTTTCCGCAAGCACCTGTTGGTCAATCGCATAACGAGCAGTGGTGAGTACCGTATGCTCACCCATCAGTACTGCATACACATTAGATGATCGACTGACCCCCAAAATTGGCTGGGTTAACTGACTTCAATGTTTATGGAAGTCCTTTTGCTGTTATGGTTGTTATAGCTACAGTTGTGACCAAAAGTATTGACACCCCTGCAATTCTGTCAGATAATACTCAGTTTCTTCCTGAAAATGATTGCAATCACAAATTCTTTGGTATTATTATCTTCATTTAATTTGTCTTCAATGAAAAAACACAAAAGAGAATGAAGCAAAAAGCAAAACATTATAATTTCACACAAAACTCCAAAAATGGGCCAGACAAAAGTATTGGCACCCTCAGCCTAATACTTGGTTGCACAACCTTTAGCCAAAATAACTGCGATCAACCATTTTTGGTAACCATCAATGAGTTTCTTACAATGCTCTGCTGGAATTTTAGACAATTCTTTGGCAAACTGCTCCAGGTTCCTGATATTTGAAGGCTGCCTTCTCCAAACTGCCATTTGTAGATCTCTCCACAGGTGTTCTATGGGATTCAGGTCTGGACTCATTGCTGACCACCTTAGAAGTCTCCAGTACTTTCTCTCAAACCATTTTCTAGTGCTTTTTGAAGTATGTTTTGGGTCATAGTCCTGCTGGAAGAGTCATGACCATCTTTAGGGAGACCCAGCTTTCTCACGCTAGGCCCTACATTATGCTGCAAAATTTGTTGGTAGTCTTCAAACTTCATAATGCCATGCACACGGTCAAGCAGTCCAGTGCCAGAGGCAGCAAAGCAACCCCAAAAACATCAGGGAACCTCTGGCATGTTTGACTGTAGGGACCGTGTTCTTTTCTTTGAATGCCTCTTTTTTTCTCCTGTAAACTCTATGTTGATGCCTTTGCCCAAAAAGCTCTACTTTTGTCTCATCTGATCAGAGAACATTCTTCCAAAACATTTTAGGCTTTCTCAGGTAAGTTTTGGCAAACTCCAGACTGCCTTTATTATGTTTCGGGGTAAGAGGGGTCTTCCTGGGTATCCTACCATACAGTCCCTTTTCATTCAGATGCCGACGGATAGTATGGGTTGACATTCTTGCACCCTCAGACTGCAGGGCAGCTTGAATTTGTTTGGATGTCAGTCGAGGTTCTTTATCCACCATCCGCACAATCTTGCGTTGAAATCTCTCGTCAATTTTTCTTTTCCGTCCACATCTAGGGAGGTTAGATGTGGCCCCCATCACTGACCTCTGTGCTGATGACCTGGCTTCCCACTTCACAGAGAAAATAGAAAACATCCGTCAGGAAATCAACTCCCAACCTCAAATTGCTGTTACCCCTACCTCTCTCCACATTTCCTGTGGCTCACACACTACTTTTGACCCGGTCACAGAAGAAGAAGTCTCCAGGCTCCTCTCTTCCTCTCGTCCCACCACATGCACTTCTGACCCCATCCCCTCACACCTACTCCAGTCTCTCTCTCCGGTGGTCACCACTCACTTAACCAAAATCTTCAATCTCTCCCTCTCTTCTGGAGTATTCCCCTCCTCTCTATCATCACTCCTTTATTAAAAAAATCTTCTCTCGACCCTTCCTGCATAAACAACTACAGACCAGTATCCAATCTCCCCTTCATCTCTAAACTCCTGGAGCGCCTGGTCTACTCCCGCCTCACTCATTACCTCTCCACTCACTCTCTTCTAGACCCATTACAGTCTGGTTTCCCCCCCCTATATTCTACAGAAACTGCTCTCACCAAAGTGACCACTGACCTTTTGACGGCAAAACGTAATGTTCACCACTCTCTGCTTATCCTTCTTGATCTCTCTGCAGCCTTTGACACTGTTGAGCACCATCTCCTACTCTCCATGCTGCACTCCATCGGCATCAAGGACACTGCTCTCTCCTGGTTCTCTTCCTATCTTTCTGACCGCTCTTTCAGTGTATCATTTGCTGGCTCCACTTCCTCCCCTCTTCATCTCACTATTGGAGTCCCTCAGGGTTCAGTCCTTGGACCTCTTCTCTTCTCACTCTACACAGCCCCGATTGGACAGACCATCAGCAAATTTGGTGATTTGGTTTTCAGTACCATCTTTATGCTGATGACACACAACTATACACTTCTTCCCCTGACCTTACTCCCGCTCTAATAAAGAACACCAATGACTGTCTAACCGCAGTTTCCAATATCATGTCCGCTCTCTACCTGAAACTTAATCTTTCCAAAACTGAACTACTTCTGGTCCCGCCCTCCACTAACCTCCCTAAATATGACATCTTTCTCTCAGTGTGTGGCACCACAATAGTGCCTAATCAGCAGGCTCGCTGTCTGGGTGTTATGTTTGACTCTGATCTTTCCTTCTCCCCATATATACAATCTATCGCCCGCTCTTGCCGCTTGCACCTGAAGAACATCTCCAGAATTCACCCCTTTCTCACCTTGGAGACCACAAAAACACTTACTGTGGCCCTGATTCACTCCCGCCTTGACTATTGTAATTCTCTCTTAGTTGGCCTCCCCCACACTAGACTGTCCCCTCTCCAGTCCATCCTTAATGCAGCAGCCAGGATTACCTATCTAGCTAATCGTTACTCAGACGCTTCTGCTCTATGCCAGTCATTACACTGGCTGCCTATACACTATAGGATCCATTTCAAACTGCTTGTTCTCACCCACAAAGCTCTTCACAGTGCAGAACCCCCATACATCTCCTTCCTCATCTCTGTCTATCACCCCACCCGTTCTCTTTGCTCTGGAAGTGACTTTAGACTCACTTCTGCATTAATCCGAACCTCTCACTCCCGGCTCCAAGACTTCTCCCGAGCCACACCAATTCTTTGGAATGCTCTACCCAAGAAATTAGGTCTATCCACAACTTAGATAGTTTTAGGCAATCCCTAAAAACACATCTTTTTAGGGCGGCCTATCATGATCCCTAGTCAGTCATTTAGACATAGCCTATCCGCTCCGCTCAAGTGGATCACATATAACGCGTTGTGGCCACTTATTCTGCTCCTATCTGTTCCCCATTTCCTCAAGTTGACTATACTATCATTGTTAGATTGTAAGCTCTTATGAGCAGGGTTGCCATTTTTTGCTCTAATTATTGTATTATGTTATGCTTTGTATTGTATACCTTTTGGCATTGTATTGTATTTTCTAATTGTTTCTTATGATTGTTTAAATGTGAGCTTTGTATTGTGAAGCGCTGCGGAATATGTTGGCACTATATAAATAAAAATTATTATTATTATTATTATTATTAGGTTAGCCACAGTGCCATGGGCTTTAAACTTCTTGATGACACTGCGCACGGTAGACACAGGAACATTCAGGTATTTGGAGATGGACTTGTAGCCTGGAGATTGCTCATGCTTCCTCACAATTTGGTTTCTCAAGTCCTCAGACAATTCTTTGGTCTTCTTTCTTTTCTCCATGCTCAATGTGGTACACACAAAGACACAGGACAGAGGTTGAGTCAATTTTAATCCATGTCAACTGGCTGCAAGTGTGATTTAGTTATTGCCAACACCTGTTAGGTGCCACAGGTAAGTTACAGGTGCTGTTAATTACATAAATTAGAGAAGCATCACATGATTTTTCTAACAGTGACAATACTTTTGTCCACCCCCTTTTTTATGTTTGGTGTGGAATTATATCCAATTTAGCTTTAGGACAATTCTTTTTGTGTTTTTTCATTGAAGACAAATTAAATGAAGATAATAATACCAAAGAATTAGTGATTGCAATCATTTTCAGGAAGAAACGGAGTATTATCTGACAGAATTGCAGGGGTGTCAATACTTTTGGCCACAACTATAAATTTTACTGTATTGGTAATGAGTCAAAGTTGATGTGGGCAGACGGAAAGGTTAATGATCCTATGTTTACAGCACTACAAAGTTTACATAGAATGAAAAGTTGAACTATGGAATTAGGCGTAACATTCCCACCCATTATACATAGCAATGTAAAACATTAGATAGCTTTGATCCTCCTCTGTGTTATCTGTGAGAATAAGCTATTGCAGGTAAGGTATTAATAACTCTTGATGACGCCTCTGTTAAATGCCTACTTTGAGATGTTTACCAAGATGGAGCTCAAAGAGAACAAATATATTATGTCTCCTTAAAGAGCATAAAATGAAACATGAAAAAGAAAAAATGAAATGTCATATAAAATATATGCTTTTGAGTGGTTATTTATGTTTTTGGAATATGTTCCTTTAAGTAAATAAATGTCTAGCTTCATCCTTCTTTCAAATAAGGCTAGCAGAATAAACACTTATTATTAATTAATGAAGCTAAATGCACCACAATTCTGGAGCATTTTGTGAAAAAAATGGCTTACTTTATAATAATTATGTGTTTTAGAAACATTTAGCTTCTTATCCAGCAAGGGCGTGTAGAGTCACAGAAAGGGACATGATATGTTCAAAAATGGTCATAACCTTACATGCAATACCTTGCATCAAATAATGTGTTGAAAGTGTGGTACAATATTTTGGTACTACATTCTGTAACTAATAGATGGTGTAAAAAGACTATACCATCTTCTATATGCCCAACCATACACCATGAAGGACTATGACAAATGTGGAGTATTGTAACTGTCAAAGTTTTCACTGTTTAAGAATTACCGTAGTTAAGAAAAATGTTCCCCTTTTTTGTATGCCTTCCCATCTCTGATATTTATGACATATTCATAGCATACCAGTGCCACCCCTATAAACATCATAAATGTCAAGAACTGGTCCCTGTCCCCTCACCACAATGTGACGTTCTCATTTAATCCTATGGGGGTTACAAAGTTAGCAAGAATTCTTTTCTTGCATCCAAGATGGGAATAATGCTATAAGAATATAGTTCATAAGGAACAAATACAAATGGCATGCAACACATGTAATGTACCCTTACCCAAATAGTGTAAAAATACAGATGTTACCTCAATTACCCTCTGAAATAAAGTGCTCTACATAGATTCTCTTGTACATTAACTCAGTGGGTGATCTTTAATGACAGGGTAACGGTGTACTGTAATAGAAAAAAAGCACATTAGTGCAAAACCACAGGAGAAATTCACATGCTTGTTACTTAAATATATATTCGTTACACTTTTTTGGATCTATTTAAAAGGGTATTGAGAGACCAAGAGTGGTGGATCATGATTTAAAGAGGACTTGTCAGTTTACATATATATATAATATGTATTTTTTTTACATGTTCTCTTTAATCTTTGGTAGTTTGTTCTGGTTCTTGCTGTTCAGCGCTCCTAAAATATTGTCCTCATTGGCTTTGTAACCCTGTAAGTAAATCTACGCTTGCTAACCAGAGGAGTGCAATTCCAAAGAAGATGCCCAAATTTGAAGATCATGTCTATTTGGATAGACTAGATTTACAACAAGGTACAAAAAGGTATAGGGGTCATATCTTAGGAATGGAGAAATGCAGAAACCAATATACATTGACGGATTCAATAGAACAGCCACTTTTGGGCCATGTGCACATATTGAGTATTTGGTGAGATTTTTTACCTCAGTATCTGTAATTCACAACCAGGAGTGGGTGATAAATACAGAAGTGGTGACGTGTTTCTATTATACTTTTCCTCTGATTGTTCCACTCCTGGTTTTGGCTACAAATACTGAGGTAAAATAGTGACAAAATACTCAACATGTGAATATGGCCTTGTACTGCATAAAACATAATCATATTTATGACATGTAATAGCTTCCCTTTAAAAGGTTCTATGGGACTAAAGATAGTTTAATTAAAATATTGTCCCTATAGTTAATTCATGAATGTTTGACAAGGGAGACATCACTGATTATCACAATGGTGGCATCTCTACTACTCGTCCATACAAATATCTATTGATTCCCATAATAAGAATGACCCAGTTCTGGGCAACAGATGCTCATGTAGATGGTTTAATGTTTCTAGGTAAATTAAGCCAACACTTCATTATATTATGGTGATGTTCTTGTAGGTTTACACATAACAAATAAAATATTATTAGGTTAGGGCATTATCAAAAGAGCATGGTAGATTCAACAAACACTCTAGTGTACAAAGGCAACAATGAACTTTTGAGTGAGTATCAGCACTATGAGAAATAAATAAAATTAACATTTTACTTAGAATTAACTTTACCAATGATCTATTCTGGTTTAAATATAGTTTGGTTTAACTTTCTTTAAAGAGGACCTGTCACCCCACCCTGGTGCTATGTCACCCCCACCCCCCCAATGCTATGCTAACTGAATACAGCATGTCTGCTACATTCAGGGAAGGGGTCCCCATGTCTCTAGCCCCGCTATAAGCTGTTAAAAAGACTTTATAAAGGGGGCGTGGCTAAGGCAGCAGAGGAGACAGACGTGCTGTGTTAAAGCTCCTGCACCAAAGCCATAACAATCTTTTAAAAAAGAGCACAAGCTGCTGGGAAATCCTGGGATTTTGTTTCCCCCATATCTTCGGGGTAAGAAGGACCTCATTTCACCCTGGTGAGGACCCAGAGACCCATGCACAGGAGCCTTGGAGGCAGCGGCGCTAAGGAGATCACTGAGCGCACAGAGGCTCCATTTTCCATAACAGACCCACCTCGTGGGTCTCCCTGCCCCAGACATCAAAACAGCAGCGGTGGAGACAGCGATCCCTGCGGGGCAGCAGGCGGCACATAAAAGAAGCATTTACCACCGGAGAGAGGCGGCTAGGGGGACAAGGTACAGGTGTGGAGGTGGTGGGAACGGAGCAGTGGAAGCAGCAGAGAGGAAGGGGAGACTGGAGGAGATCTGCCAGGTGGGACACCCCAGGAAATAGCGTGGAAGTGGAGCTGGGAGCTGCAGACGGTGGAGCAGAGTCAAGTAGCGGAGGGAGGCTGTGAGACCGGATCCCAGGAAAGCACCCACGTGGAGATGCCAGGAACACTCCATCACAGCACTTCCACACAGCAATCCCCAGCAGCCAGAACCCCACTGAGAGGCATATCGCCTCAGCAAAGCACAGGGCATACGGCTACATTTGTTAAGGAGGTGGAGGAGTGAATTGAGAGACATTTTGGGGCGCTGCTGTGGAGGGGACTAAACTACAGTCACACAAGAAGATTCTCCCCTCTAAGTCTTTACCCAGGGAAAGTCTCCATCTTTATTTTACTGTATAAACAACGAGCAGACTAGAGACGCCACCTGGTGGATATTTTGAGACATCACCTAACATTATATTCGCAAGCTGGGCCTGCCACCTGATGACCAGACAGAGTTATTACACCTAACTGAACCTCTCCCCCTCCAAAAAAGATAATAGACTGTCTGATTGCACCATCTAGTGGCTCTTTGGTGTTACTGTCAGTACTCAGTTTCAAGCCTGTGACAAACTACAAAATGCTCTTTTTCCCTAAAGAAAGCAAATAAACAATGAATATGATGTATTAACAGAACTATAAACCTTGAGTGGTGGTAAATCAACGCCCGATCAATACTGTATAACAATGGTGCGCACACAAACAGATCGAGCAAAAAGCTTAACGAGACAAAACACAACGTCAGGAGATACCAATCCCCAAGGGGAACTTGATAAATACTTAACAAAAAAGAAGGACTCTGCAGCGTCCCAATCTAAAATAAAATTGCAAAATACCCAACCTGCCCAGGCTACAGGACACTCTGATTTAAGTAAGGAAGACTCTGATTGCGATTCCATGACATAAGAACCCTTAACTCGCTCATTCATGAGAAAACTATTGGCAGACAACACAAAATTATTGTCAAGAGAGATTAACGCCCTGCGTACAGATCTACAACACATGGGCCATAGGGTAGAGACATTGGAGAACAATCAGACAAATATAATAGATGCGTCACACATGTTGAAAGACCATGTCCTCGTTCATTAGAAACACTTAAATACAATCTTTCTCTTCAGATGACCAAGAAAGCAGGAGCAGAATCAAAAACGTCCGTCTAAGGGGCATCTCAGAGTCCTTTGCCCCAGAAGCTCTCCATAAAGTCTCCATGGAAATTTTCTCGAACATTTTAGGCCCTGACAGAGCCAATGTCATAATCATCGAACGTGTGCACAGGGCATTGAGACCGAAGCCGGCAATGGGAGAAGCACCGAGAGACGTGATATGTGGGCTGCTCAGCTATCTTGATACCGCTGCTATCCTCAAAGGAGCAAGGGAAAATTCCCCACTAAGCTACGACAGAACAGCGATTCAGATCTATCAAGACATCTCACCAACCACGCTGGCAAAGCGTAGAATTCTCAAACCCCTGACTGATGCTCTGGTTGCTAAAGGTTTTAGGTTCTTTCCATTCGGCTTGAGAATATCTAAAGAAGGACGTCAAATTACAATAAGAACCCCAGAAGACCTGTCAGAATCCGGGGAACCACTTCAGATTGCACCAATAAAAATTCCATTTTGGCTCCCTGTAGACATGGTTATGGACTTCCCAACATTAACCAGGCCAGCAGAGTGGTCAGTCAAGAAGAAAACGTCATCCCCGAAACCTAAGAAGAACTCGAACAAACGGGATCTCACTTGACTGAGATACTGTTATTGAATCCAGAAAAGATGTCACATTTTACTATTTTATCTCTTATTTTTCATTTCTAGGACACACAGTGACAGAGATTGTTTGACCTCTCAAGTGAAGCTTTAATGCTTTTGAATAGAACAATCTCAAGGTTGTTAACGCTTGATGTACACATCTACTGATTTTTCTGGGCTTACAGCTAGAGAACCAACTACCCACACCTTTTTCTTGGTTTCCCTCTCCTCCCTCAGCCCTACCCCTTCCTCTGCTCCATTCCCCTTTTTACCTAACCTTTCCTTTTTACTTCCTTCTTCTTTCTTACCACCATTAACATACTCTACTGACCCTCTAAGTTAATAATGCACTAAACAAATAGAGTCAGTTATGGAATACCAGGGAAACGTTAAAAATGCACTGGCCAAGTCTTGCTTCCAATCCCCCCTTTTTTTGATCTTAACCTTAATAATTCAGAGACAAGAATTATACTTGTACGACTAGTATGTAAAACGTTGTTAATGGATTGAGATAATTTCCTCTCCCGTATATTTGAGTTTTACCATGTCACATTTATAATACTTTAACTATTTCCACCACCCGAGGTTATATTTGATCTACTCATCTTCTTAAGTTGGGAACTATACCCTCCCTGCAAAAGATGAGTTTGAATTACTTATATGTAATAGTTTAGTATATGTTCTAATGGTTTTCTCTTACAGATGTGATACAGACGGTACCATTAAACAACTCCCATGGCTATGACCGACGGAGGGACAAGGGGGAACGGTCATCGTGGCTTCCTACAATGTGAAAGGTTTGAATTCACCGGCCAAACGTAGCCCGATCCTACACACTTTAAATGAAAAAAAAGCACAAATTCTATTCCTTCAGGAAACACACTTTAAAAAAGGAAGGACACCTAATACCACCTTTTCTCATTACCCAACTTGGATTCATAGCTGCTCTAATACTGCGTCAAGGGGGGTAAGCATTGCTTTTAAGAAAGGATGTCCATTTGAAGTAAAAGACCACCTTTCTGATGCAGAGGGCAGGTATATTTTTGTGAAAGGGGTTTTGGCTAATATGATAATTACTCTGGCCAATCTCTATGCACCTAATCAGGGACAGGTACATTGGCTCCTTAAAGCCTTAGACACACTAAGCCTGTTCATGGAGGGTAAATTTTAATTTGACATTACACCCATTGTTGGATGCTTCAAACGGGAAATCCTCAATTTCTTTAAAACAAAGAGGTGGTTTCCTAAATAGGTTGAGGGACCTGCACTTGGTGGACCCGTGGAGAATAGAACACCCTACAACAAAGGATTATACATACTTTTCGATCCCACATAATACATATCACAGACTTGACTACCTCTTGCTACAGGTAAATTCTATCAAACTAGTACGCAGCACCTCGATAGGTAATATTACGATTTAAGACCACGCACCTGTGTTGCTAGAGATTGAGATATCCACCCTCCCCCGGCGAACCCTGTCCTGGAGGTTGAACGAATCTCTACTAGGGAACTCCGATCATTTGACTCAAATAAAATTCTCACTGAACAGATTTTTTTAGGGAAAATATATCAAATAACACGGTTACCCCAATAATAAAGCGGTGCTAAGGGGAGAATTGATAGCCCTTGGCTCCCATATCAAACGGCAGAGAGAGAAGGAAATCTCCTCCGTGTTGCATCAGATTAACATGACGGAAAGATTAGATAAGAACAAACAAAGCAATGTGACACTCTCAGATCTGACTATACTTCGCAATAAACTGAAGGATTTACTGAACCTCAGCTTGGCTAAAATATTTGCCCGCTGTAGACATAAGATTTACATGCATGGCAATAAAGGTAACAAATTAACCTAAAAAATACTTAAAAAACAAAAAGAGAGTTGTTTTGTTCGGCGAATCCGGAAGGAAGGCGAAGGAGACTTAGTTGAACCGGAGGACACTGCAGAAGCTTTTAGACAATACTATTACTCCCTATATAATTTAAACCCTTCGGATTCAATGTCAGACCCCATCACTGCTAATGACAAAATTCAAACTTTTCTTAACACGCTTAAACTACCTACAATATCCCCTGAAGGCCATTTATTACTCCAGACCAAGATATCGAGAAAGGAGATTGAGGAGACTCTGGCATCTATACCGAACGGAAAGGCGCCAGGTCCTGACGGATTTTCTATAATCTATTATAAGAAATTTGCGAATACACTAATACCACACCTAGAAAAACTATTCAACAATTTATTGTTAGGTTCTACTCCACCGCCACAGGCCCTGGAAACCTATATCACTATAATACCAAAGGAGGGGAGAGATGGCACCCTGTGCAATAATTACAGACCAATTTCATTACCAAATACGGACATGAAATTATTGGCAAAACTCTTAGCAAACAGAATTAACTTGGTCCTAGGAGACCTTATTCACCCTGACCAGGCCGGATTTGTGAGGGGAAGGGAGGGAAAGGACAACTCAACTAAAGCTTTACAAGCTGTCTCGTACGCTAGGCGTGAGGGGAAGCCTCTCGTCGTCCTTTCAACGGACGCCGAGGAGGCCTTCGACCATGTGAGCTGGCAATTCATGGACAGCGCACTGCGCAAATTTGCTTTCCCCCCCTCCCTTCATATAGGCAATTCTAGGCTTATATACTTCTCCCATGGCAAGGGTCAGGGTGAATGGCCTTTTATCTAACGAATTTAAAATTAGCAACGGGACCAGGTAGGGCTGTCCTCTCTCCCCGACCTTGTTTGTGGTGGTTATGGAAATGTTAATGCAGGCGATACGTCAGAATGATAAAATACAAGGAATTAATATTGGAAACATCCAGATTAAGACAGCAGCGTTTGCTGATGACTTGTTACTGATGATAACCAATCCGAAGGTGGCGGTGCCGGAGCTCCTCGATCTCCAGGATACTTTTGGGGAATTGTCTAATTTCAATAATCAACTTGGACAGAACGGAAGCATTAAACATAACAGCCTCCAAGACATAAGTGCAGGCCCTTCAGGAGACCACACTTTTCAAATAGCCCAAAGACAAACTTAAATATTTAGGTATACAAATCACGATTGACCCCCATTTACTATACGCACACTACTTCATCCCGCTCATCAGCAATATTAAAAACATATTGAGGACATATGACCTACCACTGTATTGAGGACATATGACCTACCACTGCTTTCATGGTTGGGAAGAATCAAATTATAAAATCATATATCCTCCTCAAAATATTCTATGTTATAAATATGGTCCCAATTTTCTTACCCAACCTTTTCTTTCATTCTCTAAATCGAATAATCTGCAAGTTCGTGTGGAGACACAAGAGAGCTAGGATCTCACTTAGAATTCTTGTGCTTCCTAAAAGACAAGGGGGCCTGGGATTACCAGACCTCTTATCTTATTATAGAGCTATTTACTTAGCGAGATGGTTGAAACTTACTCATATGGCCTCTCAAGATAATAAACACATAGAAATTCAACTATTACATACTAGGGTACACAGTTTGTTATGGACAGACAGCCTACCAGACAGTAACAATTTTGATGAGATTCTTGCCACTAAACTAGTTATAAGACGAAAGTTGGTCCCGATTCGCTTCCCCGAGTGTTGCTTTCTAGATAAAATCCCGATGAAGCTTATACCATATCTAATAGACGTTGAATTTTCAGATCCATATAATCTATGCAAGACTCTCCCGAATAACCCCATCTCCTGGTTACTGCGAGGAGACATCCCATGCAGGAATATGTGGCCGATAGAAGCCAAAAAATAACCACAGACGTTCTTACAAGAACTGCATGTGGTCCATTATATGAAAAAGATCAAGAGCCCCTGACGGTCTCCACTCGGTAGAAATGGCTAGAGATACTGGTAAAAGTGAAACCACCGATCCCTAAAATTATTTCTAAGATATATAATAATTTATTTGACAACACATTGCCTACTTTCCCACTCTTTATACACTCTTGGGAGATTAAACTCGGTGTCATGCTCTCTAGAGACAACAAAACAAAACTCTGTCAGAACTCACATGGCTTCTCCAGATGTGTACTACTACAGGAGACGTCCTATAAGCTCCTATTGAGATGGTATTACACCCCTGAGAGACTGTTTCACTTGGGGTTAACAGAGTCCCCGAAATGATGGAGATATATCCATCATATATTAAAATCCATGAATCTCATAGAATCTGATCTTACTGCAGTGGAAGCTCTTCTGTCACTCCCATCAGACAACTACAACCCCAAAAAACATGGGCTAGCCCCAGTGATGATAGGAGCTGCAAAGCACCTAATTGTCCAGAGATGGAAGCAACAACAGGCACCCACAGTGAAGGACTGGCTGGCC
>JARQOC010002218.1:0-28370 GCA_033576535.1 Allobates femoralis
GACACAATGAAGCCCAAGAATCATACTATATTTCTTGAACAGAAAAGGTAAATTTTTTAATCTTGATGAACAAACAATTACAGTATCTCTTAACCTCTGCAGAACCAAATGGACATGTTTACAATGTGAATCCAAGTCAGCTGAGAAAGTTATAATCTCATCTAAATAAATGACAATAAATCTCCCAATATAATCAGAGAGAATAACATTCATAAAATTCTGAAAGACCACGGGTCCATTTGTTAGACCAATAGGCATGATGAGATGTTCAAAGAGTCCATCTAATGTTAAAAACGCTGCCTTCCACTCATCACCCTCACAAATACGTATTAGATTATATGTCCATCTGAGACACAATTTGGAAAACATTTTGGTCCCCGAAAACTGATTATAGACATCAGGGATAAGTGGAAGCAGATAAGTATCTTTAACTGTTAATTTGTTTAATTCTCGGAAATCAAGGCAGGGAATGAGACCTCCATCTTTCTTTTTAACAAAAAAGGATCTGGCAGCAACCAGCGATGAGGAAGGATGTATATGACCTTTCTGTAAACATTTGTTAATATAAGCCTTCCTGGATGTCCACTCAGGGCCAATCAAGTTATACAAGCGAGCCTTGTATAATTTGGCGTTAGGAATGAGATTAATAGCACAGTCATAGGGACAGTTAGGAGGTAAGATCTCAGACTCTTTTTCCGAAAAAACATCTCTGAAGTCTCTTAGGTATTCCGAAAGACCCTCCAGACTCACAAAGCAAACATGCACAGATTTAAGACATTTTTTGATACAGTAAGGACTAGAGATGAGCGAGTCCGAAAAGACTCGGAATCGCAAGACCCCAACGAGTCCGAGTCAAGGACTCGGGACTCGTTGCGAGTCCAGCGAGTCCAATGTTAATGAATAGGGACCCGAGTAATAGCGAATAATGACATTTACAACTCGCTGATGTGTCTCTGAAAGTGTGCGAGTCCAAACTCGCTGGTTTTTCTCTTATTTTGAGGCTTGTAGCCGATGATGCGAGGGAAGGGATTCTCCAGCACACACCATGCTTTAAGGAAACAGGAAGCGAGTCGTGCTGACAGGCGCACACACAGAGCAATCCATTCATCAGTGCAATCATGGCAGCAGGACGTGGCACGGTGAACACACTGCGTCTTATTGCACTTGTGGAGGCTCGTCCATTTCTATGGCTCCCTACAGATCCTGACTATGGGGATACGACCCAAATTAATACAGCCTGGAGAGAGATCGCCCAAGAGATGTTCCCTGCGTTCCATCGGAGTGACCATGAGGAACAGAGCAATCTAAGTAAGTTAAATGAGTTTACACGTTATATATTGCATTTACTGTATATATACTCGTGTATAAGCCGACCCGTGTATAAGCCGACCCCCCTATTTTTGCCCCGAAAAACTATGAAAACATATTCACCGCCATCCTGGTATACAGCGGCTATCACTGGTAGACAGCCCCCCAGCAGAGTATACACCTCCCCCTGCAGAGTATACAGGCCCCCAGATGGGTATACATCCCCCCATATTGTGGTATACAGGCAGGGGCGGACTGGCCCAGGTGCCACGGGTCATGCGGCTGCAGGAGCATGAATAATCCGCATGTCCCTGAAGCAGCAGGCGGAAACGGAAGCTCCTGGGCGCACGATGACGTCATCAGCACGCGGCTGCGTCCGGGAGTGAGCGTCTGTGAGTGGCGTGCGGCTGCGACTGTTAGCGAGCGGCTGTGAGGAGCGCGAGGCTGCGGCTGGGAGCGAGCCATAGGAGAATGCGGGAGCTGCGGTGACTGTGAGGCGGCCGCCAGTCATCACCCCCCCCCCACCCCCCGTCCTCACCTGTGTCGGGCCGGTGAGGGAGGGTTGCGACCCAAACTGTAGGGTGCCAGTCAGTCCCTGTATACAGGGCCCTCAGTGTGTGTACAGGCCCCCCCAGCAGTGGGTATACAGGGCCCCCAGCAGTGGGTAGACAGTGGCCCAGTGGGTTTACAGGGCCCCCAGCAGTGGGAATACAGGGCCCCCATAGCAGGGTATACAGGACCCTGAATGTGTTATCATGCTCCACCGCATAGTTGCCTATATTTGGATGGGGTCACAACAGTACAATGAGTTTAATGTCTGATCCTCCTGGCTCTTTCGGCCAAGGGGTTGGGTGTATATAAATACCACTAATGACCAGAGTCTGGTGCCCGCACTATTACATTCTCTATGCGTTGACATGTGTCCTGCCTCATTTGTGATTGTGGCCACGTGAGCTCAATGTCCGTAATGCTGTTGATGATGTTCCACACTGTCGTGTCACTGTGCCTTGTATACACATTACACACACAAAATGAATAAAATGTTATTGTTGATTTGTACACATACTTTTGTTGTTTCAAATATTACACATCTCTAAACCCGGTTTCAAATCATTTCACAGTTGACCATCTTAAAAAACGGTGGAGGAGCTGCCGGGACCAGCATAAGAAGCAGTACCGGCAGTACTCAGAGAGACAACCGGGAGCCGCTCCATTGCTCAACCACTACCACTTTTATGACCGGCTGTCCTTCCTTCACCCGGTGGCCCGTATGCCAAGGTATGTGTCTGCAGCACTGTTGTGTACATTTAGTATTATTTATTAATATATACATTAGGTTCCATTTCGGCTCTGTGGGTAGCAGAGTATACACGTGGCTCTGTGGGTAGCAGAGTATACAGGCGGGTCTGTGGGTAGCAGAGTATACAGGAGGGTCTGTGGGTAGCAGAGTATACAGGCGGGTCTGAGGTAGCAGAGTATACAGGCGGGTCTGAGGTAGCAGAGTATACAGGCGGGTCTGTGGGTAGCAGAGTATACAGGCGGGTCTGAGGTAGCAGAGTATAAAGACGGCTCTGTGGGTAGCAGAGTATACAGGCGGGTCTGTGGGTAGCAGAGTATACAGGCGGGTCTGAGGTAGCAGAGTATACAGGCGTCTCTGTGGGTAGCAGAGTATACAGGCGGGTCTGAGGTAGCAGAGTATAAAGACGGCTCTGTGGGTAGCAGAGTATACAGGCGGGTCTGTGGGTAGCAGAGTATACAGGCGGGTCTGAGGTAGCAGAGTATAAAGACGGCTCTGTGAGTAGCAGAGTATACAGGCGGGTCTGTGGGTAGCAGAGAATACAGGCGGGTCTGTGGGTAGCAGAGTATACAGGCGGGTCTGTGGGTAGCAGAGTATACAGGCGGGTCTGTGGGTAGCAGAGTATACAGGCGGGTCTGAGGTAGCAGAGTATACAGGCGGGTCTGTGGGTAGCAGAGTATACAGGCGGGTCTGTGGGTAGCAGAGTATACAGGCGGCTCAGTGGGTAGCAGAGTATATAGGTGATGAGAATAGGGTTAATAGATGGTGCTACAGTGTTGGGGCGTGCTAGAGGGAGCAGAGATCCGATTACTGCCATCATTACTGACCTTATTAAAGATAGCGGCCGCAGCTAAATGACATCATGGCAAAGGTAAACATGGGGTGTGGTTAGCTGCAGGAGGTTAGTGAGAGGTGTGGGTTGTTTGGCAGAGGGCGTGGTGTGGGCGTGGTGAGCGCGGCTCCCGCGTCAGATACGCTGCGAGCGCGGAACCGTGGCACATCTCCAGGAGCAGAGGACGTGTCCGGTACGTCCGTAGCCCCCGGCCTCCCCGTTGTCCGCACACACAGCCCCGCTGTGACCTCTGCAGTGTCACAGGCCCCGGCGGGCGGCTGTCATCTCCTCCTGACACTGACCTCCTCCTGATTTGATTGTCTGTGTTGTCCCCCCCCCGCTGTCAGCATCAGTGATCTGCTAAGACCTGTGGGTGCACAGACGGGGGAAGTACAAATGCCAGCATGCCGGGGCGGATTGGGCGCTGTGAGGGGCGCAGGTCTTGCTGTGAGCGGAGGGCGCGAGGCCGCTCGAGAAAACGCTATAGCGGCTGTGTGAGTTAAGCGTCTGCGGCTCGCGAAGGCGCATACGCGTCTCCGCTCGCAGTGACGCTAAGGAGTTTGGGATTCGGCTACAGTGCCGGAATTTCAAACTCCCGATTATATAAATATATTATATATATATATATTGTATACCTTTCAACCCCTTCCCTGCTTTATATAGATGATATAAGCTAAAAGTTTTGTGAATTAAGTATGTCAAGTTAAAAGTGAAGTCAGGGGGACTTTTTTTTTTCATGTGAACCATTGGTGTTATTGATCGTCTAGATTAGATGGGATGGGGGGGGGGGGGGGGGTGGTAATCAGGGGGTGAAAAATTATGTATTAGTATGGAATTAGCAAAGAAAGTCACGTATTCCTTTATGTTATGTACAGTTGGTTATTATTTCATAATAATAACAAATATCTGATTAAGAATACACAGATACACAGAGTCTAAAAAGCGTGCAACTTAATGTTTGACCTATGTTTTTGTTTCCAAATGCAATGCATTCACCAAATTTTTTTTTACTTTACCCACAGAGAAGCTTACTACAGAGGGCGGCGTGCTGCTAATCCTCCACCTCCAAACAGAAGGCGGCGTGGAGTAAACCCACCACCACCACCACGGCCGGCGCCACCACCACCACCGCCGTCGCCGCCGCCACCACCACACCAGCATCGCCGCCAGCAGCGCCAGGGCCAGCACCACCACCGCCGCCACCAGCGGCAGGGCCATCAACACCACCACCGCCGTCCCCGCCACCACCACCACCGCCACCAGCGGCAGGGTCCGCACCACCACCGCCCCCACCAGCGGCAGGGCCATCAACACCACCACCGCCGTCCCCGCCACCACCACCACCACCACCACCGCCACCAGCGGCAGGGTCCGCACCACCACCGCCCCCACCAGCGGCAGGGCCAGCACCACCACCGCCACCACCAGCGGCATGGCCAGCACCACCACCGCCACCACCAGCGGCAGGGCCAGCCCACCACCACGACGCCACCAGCGGCAGGCCCAGCTTATGGTCCGATCCCGGGGTCAGCACATTTAAGTGTGCAACAGAGTAATGCTGACTTTGCCCGCAGTATTATACCATTCATGGATAATATTCCATTTGACAGGCTACTGCGGGCAAGGTCAGCATTACAGATAGTGCTGGAAGCCTGTCAGCCAAATAACGACCCCGGTGATGTGTTCCAATATTTGGATGGGTGGAAAATAAACTCTAACAGGCTAGGCAGGCCCACAACACGGGACAGCCATGTCCCACCCCACAGGGTTTTGCCTCACTGCCAGTGGCCAGCTAACAGGGACCTACCACCGTTCCCTACACCTGTTCAGAGGATCCACCCTGAAGGGTTCGGCCAGGCCATACGTGGGGCCCTTGACCTTTTGCAGGACGGACAGCCCACCTACCAGGACCTGTAGGGCTCCATTTGTTGTTGTTCTTGTTGTTACTACAATTTTAAAAGGTAGTATTTTTTGGAATGTCCAAACAGTGCTGCCATTTTTTTTTTTTAAACACAGTTTTAAAAACCAGCTTTGTGTCTGTATTTTTTCAAGGAATGAATGTGGAGTTATTTTTGTGGTTGGGCTTCAAGTCATCATAATTATTATAATTATTTATTTATATAGCGCCCATAGGTTCCATGGCGCTTTACATGAGGAAAAGGTAGAGAAGGACAAGTACAATAAACATAGACAATAAGGTCATATAGGTACAATAGTAGAGGACCCTGTACGCGTGGGCTCACATTCAACGAGGGGTGGGTGGGGATACAATAGGGTGGGGAAGGTGTCGGTCGTGGGGCGTGTAGCGGGGTCTCATGGCAGGTTGTAGGCCTGTCGGAAGAGGTGAGTCTTTAGAAGTATCTTTAAGGTTCAGAGGGTAGGCGACTGACTGATGAGGTGGGGCAGGGAGTTCCATAGCATGGCGGATTACCGGGAGAAATCCTGTATGCGGTTGTGGGAAGAGGAGATGAGGGTGGACTGTAGGACAAGTTCTTGGGATGAACGCAGGTTGCGTGAGGGATGGTATCGGGAGATCAGGTCGGAGATGTATGGTGGGGATAGGTTGTGTAAGGCTTTGAATGTCATGGTCAGTGTTTTAAAGTGAGCTCTCTGTGGGCCGGAGGGGCCAGTGAACGGCTTGGCAGAGGGGGTAGGCAGGGGAGTAGCGTGAGGACAGATGTATTAGTCGGGCAGCAGAGTTTAGTATAGATTGGAGAGGTGCAAGAGAGTTGGCAGGGAGACCTATGCGAAGGAGGTTGCAGTAGTCAAGGCGGGAGATGATGAGGGCATTTATGAGTGTTTCAGCAGTGTCAGGATTGAGGAACGACCGAATTGGTTAAATATTTTTGAGTTGGAGTCACAGGGACTTGGTTAGGGACTACAGGTGGGGCTTGAAGGAGAGGGAGGAGTCAAGGATTACCCCGAGACATTTGGCGTGGGGGACAGGGGAGAGAGCATCATTAGCAAGTACTTTACGGCCCGCATGGCGCATGAAGTCACCTTGGTTACTAAGTGTCAAATCATGACTCCACATACAACTGTTGCTGACAAACAGTGCCTGTGTTTGGGGGGTTACTTTCTGCCTCGCTATGGCAACAAGACTATGAACACACATGTGAGAGGCTGGGACGTCTACATGCTACACATCGCGTCTACGCGTTTTGTATGGAGCGTACAGTGGGACCCTTCAACAGGCTCCAGCAGGATGATAGTCCAAGCAACGCCCACGATGCAGGCATAGGATTGGTGCCTGGAAAAATTAGCCCAATGGGCTGTTTCCCATTTTTGGTATAAATGTAGGCCTAAGGGCCATAAAAAGCTTGTTAGCCAGTGTGTCTCCCAAACCATGATAAGCTTGTTAGCCTGGGTGGCTCCAAAAATTAGCCCAAGGGGCTGTATCCCATTTTTGGTATAAATGTAGGCCTAAGGGCCATAAAAAGCTTGTTAGCCAGGGTGTCTCCCAAAGCATGATAAGCTTGTTAGCCTGGGTGCTCCAAAAATTAGCCCAAGGGGCTGTTTGGCATTTTGAGTGTAAATGCAGGCCTAAGGGCCATGATAAGCTTGTTAGCCTGGGTGGCTCCAAAAATTAGCCCAAGGGGCTGTTTGGCATTTTGAGTGTAAATGCAGGCCTAAGGGCCATGATAAGCTTGTTAGGCTGGGTGTTTCCAAAAATTAGCCCAAGGGGCTGTTTGGCATTTTTGTGTAAATGCAGGCCTAAGGGCCATGATAAGCCTTTAGGCTGGGTGTTTCCAAAAATTAGCCCAAGGGGCTGTTTTGCATTTTGGTAAATGCAGGCCTAAGGGCCATGATAAGCTTGTTAGCCTGGGTGGCTCCAAAAATTAGCCCAAGGGGCTGTTTGGGATTTTGAGTGTAAATGCAGGCCTAAGGGCCATGATAAGCTTGTTAGCCTGGGTGGCTCCAAAAATTAGCCCAAGGGGCTGTTTGGCATTTTGAGTGTAAATGCAGGCCTAAGGGCCATGATAAGCTTGTTAGCCTGGGTGGCTCCAAAAATTAGCCCAAGGGCTGTTTGGCATTTTTAGTGTAAATGCAGGCCTAAGGGCCATGATCAGCTTGTTAGGCTGGGTGTTTCCAAAAATTAGCCCAAGGGGCTGTTTGGCATTTTTAGTGTAAATGCAGGCCTAAGGGCCATGATAAGCCTCTTAGGCTGGGTGTTTCCAAAAATTAGCCCAAGGGGCTGTTTTGCATTTTGGGTATAAATGCAGGCCTAAGGGCCATGATAAGCTTGTTAGCCTGGGTGGCTCCAAAAATTAGCCCAAGGGGCTGTTTGGCATTTTGGTGTAAATGCAGGCCTAAGGGCCATGATCAGCTTGTTAGCCCGGGTGGCTTCCAAAAATTAGCCCAAGGGGCTGTTTGGCATTTTTAGTGTAAATGCAGGCCTAAGGGCCATGATAAGCTTTTAGCCTGGGTGTCTCCAAAAATTAGCCCAAGGGGCTGTTTGGCATTTTGTGGTAAATGCAGGCCTAAGGGCCATGATCAGCTTGTTAGCATGGGGTTCCAAAAATTGCCCAAGGGGCTGTTTGGCATTTTGGGTATAAGTGCAGGCCTAAGGGCCATGATAAGCCTCTTAGGCTGGGTGTCTCCAAAAATTAGCCCAAGGGGCTGTTTTGCATTTTGGGTATAAATGCAGGCCTAAGGGCCATGATCAGCTTGTTAGCCAGGGTGGCTCAAAAAATTAGCCCAAGGGGCTTTTAAATGTTTGCTAACAGAAAATAAAGGTTGATTCCTTGTGAAAAGGTGTTGTGATGGTTAATGAAACCGAAGTTAAGGTGTAGTGTTGGTTTAAGATGAAGCAGCCTCATTACCAGGTTGCAGGAACATGGTTACGCAAATCGTTACTGGTCTTGTACATACTGCTTGTACCAAAAAGACACAATATAATACAATGATTAATTATATCATATTGATGTTGAACGTGGCACTTCAGCTCTGAGTACTGTCGTCTTCAGGGCTCAAGAAGTCTTGTGAAATCCAGTTCCTATTAAACTTAATTAGAGTAAGCCTGTCTGCATTCTCTGGAGTAAGACGTGTCCTGGTATCAGTTATGATACCCCCAGCGGCACTGAAAACCCGCTCTGATGTCACACTAGCTGCAGGGCATGCCAGCACCTCCAAGGCATACAACGAGAGCTCGGTCCAAGTGTGGAGCTTGGAGACCCAGTAATTAAACGGGACTGCGGCATCAGTCAGGAAGCAGGTACTGTCACTTAAGTATTCTTGTACCATGTTGGTAAGTTTCTGTCTCCGAGAGATGGTTACTGGAGCAACATGGCGCTGCAGGTTCGATGGCTTATTGAACATAGCCCACTTTGCGGACATCTTTCCAGCATCTCTTCTGGACAGCGTGGATGATTGTGCCCCGACCAAAGGCTGCTGTTGCACAGAGTTGCTAACTATGGGCAGAGTGTTGTCTGACGGTGATATTCGAAGCATATTATCCACAAGAACCCTCTTGAAATAGTCAATTGTCAAGCCACGTGGTGACTGAAACAGCAGCGAGGTGAATTTATCTTTATAACGTGGGTCCAGAAAGGTGGCCAACCAGTAGAGGTCGTTGTGCAATATGTTAATCACTCGTGGGTCTTCTAGCAGACAAGTCAACATGAAGTGAGCCATGTGTCCTAAGCTGCATAGACTCATGTCTTCAGTGTCCTCAGAACGATGTTCAATACCCATTGTATCCGGAAAGTCTGTTCCGCCTCCTCCTCTCCAGGCCACCCATGGTGGACAGACACAAAGCTGGGGTTGTGAGTACCATCTGGGTTGACATCGGCACCAACAAAAAATAAATCCTCTTCATCGTCTTGCTCCTGTTCCTCCTCAGGAGCCATTGTGGCCTGGTCATACTGGCTTTGCTGGCTAGGTACTGCGCTGTTTAAATCTGGCTCCATAGCCATCTGCTGGGCTCTCAATGCTTCATTTTTCTGATTAATGAGGGATTCTTTCAGCAGACACAGCATGGGTACAGTGACACTGATGATGGACTGATCACCGCTCACCAGTTTTGTGCAGTAGTCAAAATTATCAAGAACCTCAGATGTGTCAGCGATCCACACCCACTCCATTGTACTAATATGTCGTGGCTGACTGCCGGTCTGACGGGCATGTTGCAACTGATACTCGGATATTGCCCTCTGCTGCTCATTGATCCTCGATAACATATGGAATGTAGAGTTCCATCGTGTCGGCATGTCACAAATGAGTCTGTGGTTGGGCAAATTCAATTGCTTTTGAAGCAATGAAAGTTTTCCAACCGCTGTTGACGAATGACGAAAATGTGCACAAACTCGACGCACCTTCTCCAGTAGGTCACATAGCTCTGGGTATGTACGCAGGAATTTCTGCACTACTAGATTCAGCACGTGAGCCATGCAAGGCACGTGCACAAGGTTTCCGAGCTTAAGTGCAGCCACTAGGTTACGACCATTGTCGCTCACCACGAGACCGGTCTGGAGTTGGAGTGGGGATAGCCACTCATCTGTCTGTTGCTTCAGACCTTTCAACAGCTCTACTGCAGTGTGCGGTGTGTGACCTAAACAGATCAGCTTCAGCAGAGCCTGTTGGCGTCTTGCTGAAGCACTGCAGCAAACCTCCCAACTTGGCCGTGATGTTGAGGGCAATTGAGGATTGGTCGAGGAAGCGGAAGATGGGGTAGTGGACATATAGGATGATGCAAGACCCTGAATGAGGTTGTGCCAGCTATCCGTGGCGTGGGTAGGATGTTTGATGTAACACTAACATCGTTTGGCACACTCTCCACAACGTTGATCCAATGCGCGGTGAGCGAGATGTACCGGCCCTGTCCTGAACTGCTTGTCCACGTGTCCGTAGTAAGGTGTACTTTCCCGGTTACAGCGTTGGTGAGGGCACGCTTGAGGTTGTTAATGACATGCTCATGTAACGCGGGGACGGCACAACGTGAAAAGTAGTGGCGGCTTGGAACCGAGTAGCGTGGTACTGCCACAGCCAAAAGCTCACGGAAAGAGTCGGTACCCACAAGCCTAAACGGCAACATCTCGACTGCTAACAACTTAGCTATCTGGGCATTTATTTTTTTGGCTAATGGGTGGGAAGAGTGGTATTTCTGCTTCCTTTCGTACAGCTGTGTCACTGATAACTGTAAGGATGTTGCTGACCGAGAACTGTCTGCACTCGTGTTCAGTCTCTCTGCAACCGCTGCTTGTGATGAGTACATATCAGCTGGACCAGCTTCAGCAACACTTGATTGTGACGGACGTATCTGAGTTACCGTCGCAGTCTTTGGGTCAGATGACATGTTGTGGAAGGCTGCACTTTTGACCACTGAATAGGGTGCTGACCAGCCATGTGCTTCCGCATACTGCTGGTGCTCTGGTTTCCTTTCCCGTGGCCTCTGCTTAGCCTTGCATGGCAGATGGTACAGATGACCACATTTTCTTGAGAAGGCCCATCTTTAAAAAATTTCCACACAGTGGCTGACCGACCTCTAGGCTTGACTGTACTCCCTGAGGGATTACTGAGGCCCACATTTGAGACATTTTGTCCAACAGTTGACAAATTTTGAGCCACAGTGGACACATTTTGGGCAACAGTGGTGACTCTTTCAGTTCTGGTGGGAGGAGTAGGCCTTGGTGCCTTTGTTGGTGGGACATACACACTTTCTTCCTCCGTGCTGCTCTGCTGGCTCTGCATCGCAACATTCCACGTGGGATCAGTTGTCTCATCATCAACCCCTTCCTCTTCTAAATCTTCCCGATAACAAGATAGATTTTGCTCCCCAGATGACAAGTGTGTCACTGTCTCATCATCATCATCCTCCAACTCCTGAGACGGTCTAAGACTTTGCTGAAAGACACGTTCATGTGGCCGGGGTGTCTCTAAAACTTGTCCATGATTGGACAATTCTTCATCAAGTATCTCATCTACTACGGAGTCTGGCAAACCGGATTCATGTAAAGGATTATATGTACCAAATAAGTCATCTGAGTGACCCATGTCTGTGTCAACATTTTCATGGGGCTGCTGTTGGTCTGAGGAACTGTGAAGAGGTTGTGGATTAGATGACCCAGCATGGTATGTACCAACAGTAGACACAGTGCTCAAGGAACCTTGAGTTCTGCAAGAACCTGTTGTTGAGGTCTTGTCTGCCAGCCAAGACGTTAGATGCTGTTCGTCTTCCGGCCTCAATACTCGTTTACTTTCCTGACGGGGAAAGTTAGACAGGAGGAACGATCGATCAATCCTCGTCTGTCTGCCCGAACTGGTGGATAGTTGGCCACGACTACCAATGCCTGTACCTCGTCCCTGTCCCTTAGCAAGACTTTTTTTGGGATTTGGTTTTTTGTGTGACATTTTATAATTTCTGGTGGCTTTCTGGGGGCTTGTAAAACAAGTAGCAGGTACTATTTCGTGAAAGGTACACACTAGAGGCTAAGATATTTTAAGACAGATGGAAGGTACCGTGCGAGCTGCAGGCAGGACACCGTACAGCAACGCACTGGCACAGGAAAAAATTGTTTAGTACGCAGAACCAGGCACTGTTAGGCTGCGGTGCTGGCTGCGTGCAAGTTTACAAGTACCGTGCGAGCTGCAGGCAGGACACCGTACAGCAACGCACTGGCACAGGAAAAAATTGTTTAGTACGCAGAACCAGGCACTGTTAGGCTGCGGTGCTGGCTGCGTGCAAGTTTACAAGTACCGTGCGAGCTGCAGGCAGGACACCGTACAGCAACGCACTGGCACAGGAAAAAATTGTTTAGTACGCAGAACCAGGCACTGTTAGGCTGCGGTGCTGGCTGCGTGCAAGTTTACAAGTACCGTGCGAGCTGCAGGCAGGACACCGTACAGCAACGCACTGGCACAGGAAAAAATTGTTTAGTACGCAGAACCAGGCACTGTTAGGCTGCGGTGCTGGCTGCGTGCAAGTTTACAAGTACCGTGCGAGCTGCAGGCAGGACACCGTACAGCAACACACTGGCACAGGAAAAAATTGTTTAGTACGCAGAACCAGGCACTGTTAGGCTGCGGTGCTGGCTGCGTGCAAGTTTACAAGTACCGTGCGAGCTGCAGGCAGGACACCGTACAGCAACGCACTGGCACAGGAAAAAATTGTTTAGTACGCAGAACCAGGCACTGTTAGGCTGCGGTGCTGGCTGCGTGCAAGTTTACAAGTACCGTGCGAGCTGCAGGCAGGACACCGTACAGCAACGCACTGGCACAGGAAAAAATTGTTTAGTACGCAGAAGCAAGGCACTGTTAGGCTGCGGTGCTGGCTGCGTGCAAGTTTACAAGTACCGTGCGAGCTGCAGGCAGGACACCGTACAGCAACGCACTGGCACAGGAAAAAATTGTTTAGTACGCAGAACCAGGCACTGTTAGGCTGCGGTGCTGGCTGCGTGCAAGTTTACAAGTACCGTGCGAGCTGCAGGCAGGACACCGTACAGCAACGCACTGGCACAGGAAAAAATTGTTTAGTACGCAGAACAGGCACTGTTAGGCTGCGGTGCTGGCTGCGTGCAAGTTTACAAGTACCGTGCGAGCTGCAGGCAGGACACCGTACAGCAACGCACTGGCACAGGAAAAAATTGTTTAGTACGCAGAACCAGGCACTGTTAGGCTGCGGTGCTGGCTGCGTGCAAGTTTACAAGTACCGAGCGAGCTGCAGGCAGGACACCGTACAGCAACGCACTGGCACAGGAAAAAATTGTTTAGTACGCAGAACCAGGCACTGTTAGGCTGCGGTGCTGGCTGCGTGCAAGTTTACAAGTACCGTGCGAGCTGCAGGCAGGACACCGTACAGCAACGCACTGGCACAGGAAAAAATTGTTTAGTACGCAGAACCAGGCACTGTTAGGCTGCGGTGCTGGCTGCGTGCAAGTTTACAAGTACCGTGCGAGCTGCAGGCAGGACACCGTACAGCAACGCACTGGCACAGGAAAAAATTGTTTAGTACGCAGAACAAGGCACTGTTAGGCTGCGGTGCTGGCTGCGTGCAAGTTTACAAGTACCGTGCGAGCTGCAGGCAGGACACCGTACAGCAACGCACTGGCACAGGAAAAAATTGTTTAGTACGCAGAACCAGGCACTGTTAGGCTGCGGTGCTGGCTGCGTGCAAGTTTACAAGTACCGTGCGAGCTGCAGGCAGGACACCGTACAGCAACGCACTGGCACAGGAAAAAATTGTTTAGTACGCAGAACCAGGCACTGTTAGGCTGCGGTGCTGGCTGCGTGCAAGTTTACAAGTACCGTGCGAGCTGCAGGCAGGACACCGTACAGCAACGCACTGGCACAGGAAAAAATTGTTTAGTACGCAGAACCAGGCACTGTTAGGCTGCGGTGCTGGCTGCGTGCAAGTTTACAAGTACCGTGCGAGCTGCAGGCAGGACACCGTACAGCAACGCACTGGCACAGGAAATTTTTTGTGGAAAAATGGCACCAAAATTATTTGGTAGACTAGTGCCAAAAATAAGAAAAAGCTTAGGATTACAGCTCTGCGGAAAGCTGGGTGAACTAAGCTCTGAGGATGGTGCTGGATTCACTGTAAGGCTGCTCCTATCTCCCCTTCCTTACAGTCCTGTACAGCAATCCTCCGTCCTGGTAGTTCTGAAAAGAACTTTTGGGTTATGTGTGAGGAATCTTGACTCCTACACTTCCGTCCTGTTAGTTCTGAAAAGAACTTTTGGGTTATATGTGACTCCTACACTGCCTAACTGTCCCTAGATCTGCTCCAAGTCTCCCTGCACTAGGTCAGCTCTTCTCAGGAATGTGCCCAAAATGGCGGGGGCAAGCCTTATATACTGCCTTGCCTGTCATAGATGACATAGGCATCACGATGGACAGCAGCCAATCATAGTCCTGACACAACCAAAACTGCTATGCCATTACTGACTATGATTGGCTGTCTTCACAAGTTTTCTGACCTAACACGCAATGCTGACTAGTAACATAAAAGATTCTGGATTCGCGAGTCCCGAATAGAGAATACAGGACTCGGAATCGCAGACTCGCTAGGATTCGGACTCGTAGACTCGCTCAGACTCGCTGCTGTTTGGGGAGATTCAAGCTATATAGCGATGTGATAGAGCGAGTCTAGCGAGTCTAGCGAGTGAGATAAAGTAAACTATGACAAAACTAAGATTGCCATTGACTTGCATTGGACTCGTTACTGAGCGAGTATTCGCTAAAAGACTCGCCGATTACCGAGTCCAGCGAGTCCCTTAAGAATCGCCGAGTAACGAGTCCTAGCGAGTAGACTCGCTCATCCCTAGTAAGGACCCTATTGGACAATGGTACCAGTCAATGATCAGTGTGGAAACCGTGACAGTTAGGCTGCGAGTTAAATAGGGATTGTCAGATAATTATGAAAATTAGCACCAAATGCCAGAATAACAGCAATAATTTGCAGGTATTTGAAAGTGATCCCTAATTTTGATCAGTGTTCTTTTTCATTGATCTCATTTACATATTAATTTTGTGCTTTAGAATATATGAAATTTGTGAAATAAGCTAAAAATAGTGTTATTTAACTCATGCTAAGATATTTTCACAAAGGACAATACGATGACCTTAACATTATGGAAATCGTGTGTTGCTCTCTAATTTTGATAGTCAGAGTATATCTCAGGATAAGAGACATTGCCAGGATGGGGACCATATATACCAAAATGGGACAAGGAGGGAGAAAATATATATCATGATGGAGGACATCATATACACCAGGATGGAGGACATATATACCTGGAAGGGGCCCTGGATGAAGGACATTAGTATGGAATTAGGAGCATTACCACATAACATTGTTAGCAGCAGATTCCCCTATAACAAAGCGGCATGACCACATTTTTTGCTTCAATTTCTTTTTTTTCCAATTTTCACACTGAAACACCTATGTGTGTCTTATGGCCCCTTTACACGCAGCTACAGGTAACAGGTTTTCCACAGGTAACTTACTGGTTGCAGTGAAATCATGGAGACATAGTTCCATTTGTACACAGCAACAAGATAGAACCATGTCTCCATGATTTCACTGCAGCCAGTAAGTTACCTGTGGAAAACCTGTTACCTGTAACTGCGTGTAAAGGGGCCATTACTGTCCAGTGCACCTATAAATTATAGACTGAAAAATACGCTACTATCCGCAGACCTGCACTTCTGTGTATGTGTCATTGGGGTATTAATTGTGTTAGAACAGTGTTTTTTATTAATGATTTTCTTAGATTACCCCTGTATATACTGGTAATATGTAGTCATAGTATTATGTAGCGATATTTGAATGTGATGTCATTGGTATTTGCATTTTGATATACTGAGTTTAATTACAGTAAGTCATTTGATGGGGATATATTAAGACACTGTATTGTGGTTATATGTGCTCATGGTGTGGCGGCATAATTTTGCCTTTGTGCAGTGATATTGATCTTGGTACAGTGACTTTGTTTAATAACAAAATAGTGATCATATTTGCTATTTGGTAACTGCATGACTATTATTTAGAAGTATTTCTTCAAAAATTATCTCATTATTGCATTTTCTGTAAAATTAATATTTTATTTGCCTTTTTTTTATTAAAGGGAGATGAACACATATCTTTAAAGGCTCTGACAATGCCACTTGGGCCCATTTATCTGACCAACATGCTGGTGTTCGTGGGAGGAGTGGGGGCCCAGATTTTGTTACATCGCTGGTGCTGACACAGAACAGAAGTACAGTGTTGGCCAAAAGTATTGACACCCCTGCAATTCTGTCAAATAATACTCAGTTTCTTCCTGAAAATGATTGCAATCACAAATTCTTTGGTATTATTATCTTCATTTAATTTGTCTTCAATGAAAAAACAAAAAAGAGAATGAAGCAAAAAGGAAAACATTGATCATTTCACACAAAACTCCAAAAATGGGCCAGACAAAAGTATTGGCACCCTCAGCCTTATACTTGGTTGCACAACCTTTAGCCAAAATAACTGTGATCAACCGCTTCCGGTAACCATCAATGAGTTTCTTACAATGCTCTGCTTGAATTTTAGACCATTCTTCTTTGGCAAACTGCTCCAGGTCCCTGATATTTGAAGGGTGCCTTCTCCAAACTGCCATTTTTAGAACTCTCCACAGGTGTTCTATGGGACTCAGGTCTGGACTCATTGATGGCCATCTTAGAAGTCTCCAGTGCTTTCTCTCAAACCATTTTCTAGTGCTTTTTGAAGGGTGTTTTGGGTCATTGTCCTGCTGGAAGACCCATGACCTCTGAGGGAGACCCAGCTTTCTCACACTGGGCCCTACATTATGCTGCAAAATTTGTTGGTAGGCTTCAGACTTCATAATGCCATGCACACGGTCAAGCAGTCCAGTGCCAGAAGCAGAAAAGCAACCCCAAAACATCAGGGAACCTCCGCCATGTTTGACTGTAGGGACCGTGTTCTTTTCTTTGAATGCCTCTTTTTTTCTTCTGTAAACTCTATGTTGATGCCTTTGCCCAAAAAGAGAGAACATTCTTCCAAAACGTTTTAGGCTTTCTCAGGTAAGTTCTGGCAAACTCCAGCCTGGCTGTTTTATGTCTCGGGGTAAGAAGTGGGATCTTCCTGGGTCTCCTACCATAAAGTCCCTTTTCATTCAGATGACGATGGATAGTATGGGTTAACACTGTTGTACCCTCGGATTGCAGGGCAGCTTGAACTTGTTTGGATGTTAGTCGAGGTTCTTTATCCACCATCCACACAATCTTTCATTGAAATCTCTTGTCAATTTTTCTTTTCCGTCCACATCTAGGGAGGTTAGCCACAGTGCCATGGGCTTTAAACTTCTTGATGACACTGCACACGGTAGACACAGGAACATTCAGGTCTTTGGAGATGGACTTGCAGCCTTGAGATTGCTCATGCTTTCTCACAATTTGGTTTCTCAAGTCCTCAGACAGTTCTTTGGTCTTCTTTCTTTTCTCCATGCTCAATGTGGTACACACAAGGACGCAGGACTGAGGTTGAGTCAACTTTAATGCATGTCAACTGGCTGCACGTGTGATTTAGTTAATGCCAACACCTGTTAGGTGCCACAGGTAAGTTACAGGTGCTGTTAATTACACAAATTAGAGAAGCATCACATGATTTTTCTAACAGTGCCGATACTTTTGTCCACCCCCTTTTTTATGTTTGGTGTGGAACTGTATCCAATTTGGCTTTAGGATAATTATTTTTGTGTTCTTTTCATTGAAGACAAATAAATGAAGATAATAATACCAAAGAATTTGTGATTGCAATCATTTTCAGGAAGAAACTGAGTATTATCTGACAGAATTGCAGGGGTGTCAATACTTTTGGCCAACACTGTATACAACAGAACAAGGGACTGTAGATTTTCAGTCATTATCAGTCATTAATTATCATTTTCCACTTCTGTTCAGATATCACATAGTGGTTGTCATGTGCAGTCCAAACATTGGTACCGGATGAACAGGGAATTTCCTTGGTAGCTTGTAATGTCATCAGTCAGCATAGGCCACCTATGTCAAGACCACCATGCGTTTTTAGAAAAATTAAGATTATGTAATTAAAACTATAAATTACAAGCTTTTCATAATGGGAAAAAGAGGCATTTTAAGCTTTTTTCCATCGTGTAATTGTAATAAAACATTGTCTATCTAAAGTAGTATTTTGTTTTCTCGGAGAGTTAGTGTACATAGCTAATCAAATTTTTATCCATTGGGAATTGCTGACCGTATTCTCTATTAACACACTCAGGAAAAAGAACATCTCGTACAATACAGCACGCACACATCTGGTAGGTGTAAAACTTGTGTCCTGGCTACTTCACATAATCAAAATGAATTTAATAATAAACATTCCCTGTAAGTAATCCAGTATCAGCAAGCACACAGTGAGGGAAGAACATTACAAAATGCAGCAATTCCATCGTAACACCTTTCAGAAAGGGTTTAAACGGTTTCTCGAGGACAGAGGCCACTAAATCATGTTTGTCATCGGCTGTGCATGCTTGGCCCTACCCTGTCAGCTTCTTTCTCTCATTAGTATTCTGAGCTGTCTCTATGCACATGCTTTTGGAAACAGATACTGCATTGGCAAACTATTTGAAACCATGGACAGAATGACGAAAGCCTGAATTTATTTATTTATTTGCCAGCCTCCTAAAAGCCTGCTCTATCTCCTCCTAATAGAGAGGGGGAGGGGGGTGAGAGAAAAAAATATATATATATTTCAGCTTGTTTTCCTTTGGTACCTGCTTCCAATTTGAGACTTTGTTTTTTAATTAGCAATTAAGTAAAACGTTCAAAAACACAGCTTCGGAACGAAAAGGAGACAAGGAAAGCAATGGAAAAAGGACAGTGAGGCCAAAGTCTGGGATAAAGTCCAAAAAAACGAAGCACATGACAAAATATACTGCCATGTAAGATCTAATTCATATACTGTACAGCCGGGGTATAGTGCTTTAATAAACACAAGGGATGTCTATGATATCAGGTCGGAGTCATCATTGCGTGCTACACTCTGCATAGTTTTCTCATTTAATTAATGCTGGCTTTCCCTCGTGATTTTGTTTCAGGGGTTGAAATAAAAGAGTGCAAATGGGTTGTAGCCTATTCTTTTCCATCTGCAAGCAGAGACAAAAGGGTAGATCACTGCCCTGGAGACTATGATGTGGCAGATAATTAAAGAATGCATTATTATCAGTGTAATGCTATTCATGCAAAGAGAATCTTACTAAAGATACTGTAGCAGAGGCTTGAAGGAATTTTTAACACTGAATTTAAGATAAATGCTTAACACCATTTACAGTAAATGTGATAGTTGTTTACACAAAAAAAAGATTTTAGACACTTTATCGGAAAAGTCTTCAGGATTTGGCTCAATGTCTCCATTTTTTTTTCAATATGTACACAGATAGATCTTTAAAAGCTTTTTAAACAAACATAGTATGGTATTATATAATGTGATTTACTGGCATAACTGATGCATTTTGTGTATTAGTTATGTCATGTGCACACCAGGAGTTACAGAACATACTGTAGTTACATCATTTGTAAGTTAAGAAAACAGGCAAACATCAGCTTGGTTCAACCTATTATACTGCAGAGTGAATAGGTAAAATGCCAAAAGCGTTAGTCACTGCTAGCTTCCGGCATTTAAGCAGAGATGAATAGCAGAGCGGGATGTAGGTACGGTATTACTTAACCTAAGGCATAAAATGTTAACACTGTAAATGAAGGATAGATCATGGTTGTGAAGCATCTTACAGATCATTTGGAAGGAGTCTAAAGATGATTTTTTTCTGGGAAGGCCCCTTGCTTTAGCTAATCATTTGACAAGGATTCTTGGGATCTTTTGGATTCCAATACAATTCCAGTGTCCATTGTAGCAGGGTCAGAGGTGGACATAGAAAAGAGGGGACCCAAAGCAAAGATTAATTGAGACCTTGCTCTGGTGGCAAGTTTTTTCCCCTTCCATACTCATGTGAAGGTCTTTTAGCAAGTTTCATACCCCCTTATTTGCCAGGAGAGCTGTCCTTCTCTGGAGTTTGTGTGTTTATGCCACTTAATATCATAGAGAATGAGGCTAACCAGGGCTGTTTCCTTCTCTCTTAGAGGTCCATAGCAGTTCCATTGGCTGTCGTGTTTTAATATGTTTAAAACATTCATAATTTTTTCTCTTTGCTTTAAAATATATAATTTTTATTATGTTCATTTGGCATGGAAATTAAAATCTCTTGAAATGAGAAAAAACACAAAAGCTATTTGACAGCCATTTTTATTTTCATGATTTCCATATAATCAGGACTTGCCCATAATAAAATGTGTTAGCCTGATTTCCTTGTTTGACAAGTAGGAGATAGCTGCTAAAGTGTGATGTACTCAGGGTACCTGAGTACTTAAAGGGAATCAGTCAGCAGGGTTTTGCTACCTCATCTGAAAGCAAAATAATGTAGGCAAAGAAACCCTGAAACCAGCGATGTATCACATAGATTATTGTCTGAAGACGTTCTGACACAATGAAAGCATTTAGTTTCAGGCATGTAGCAGAGATGAGATAGCTGCCCCTGCCCACGCCAGGTTGTCAAGGGAGATTGTGCATTGACTGTAAGGTAAACAACAACTTTGCAAGAGAGGTAAAGAGGGAGACACACCTGGCGCTGATCTAAAGCCGGCGTCACATGCAGCAACCAAAGCTGCGATGTTGAAAGCAATGAGCGGGTGCGCACTTGCTTCCGACATCGCAGCCTTAGTGTCACACGGCAGGATGTTGCCGGTGATGCGGCAGCGATGCGAGCGGAGTCATCGCTCGCTGGACTGGGATCAGCCCAGCGAGCGATCCGCAGCAATACTGCGGTATAGGCTGGATCGCCGCCAACATCGCTATTGCGGTGTCAGACGGCGTGATCCAGCCTAATCGCTGGTTGCAGATTGACAGGTTTACGTTCATGAAGGTAAACCTGTCAACCTGCGACCAGCGATAGATCGCAGTTGCGTCGCGCTGTTACACAGCACGACGCACTTCCGATATCATGATCGACATCGCTGATGCTTCACTTTTCGGTGATGTCGCTCACGATATTGATGCGTGTGACGCCACCTTAAGAGTAGCAATCGCCTGGTAACCTGGGAGGATAAAGATAATAGCAGGCATATAAGAACAAAGATGTTTATGGGGTTCCCACTATGCCACTTTCATGGATGGCTGTGCAGTTTATCTCTGGCAAAAATCCACAGACGGAAGAGTGAGGAAGGAAAGAATCCATGTGATGAAGCTCCCAATGAGAATCCCAAAAGGCAGGTGATTCGAAGGTGAAGTCAAAATTCTTCAATAAAAAAACTTTTAGAAATAAAAACCTTTATAGATTTAATAGTAAAATATTCATAGCATACAATGCGTTTCAGCTAAAAAATCATAATAGCCTTCATCAGGTACTTTGCCATATGTAACAACATATGTGCACAGAATGGAAATTCAAAGTTCTCTCCTCTATCCATTAAATACACTAGGTTAGTAGGTCTGGGCATGAATGACCAAAGGGAGGGGGCTTGTAGGAAAAAACAAACCACACCCATAGAAGGTGTTTGTTCCCAGCAAGTTGGGAACATTTTTTCCACAAACAATGTCAGTTTAAAAATACATCATAATACACTCACAAAAAATAGTATTTATGAAATAAATAGGAATGGGCGAATACCTCGCCCGAATAGTAGCGGACTTGGGGGACTCGCTACTCGCCGAGTTTCCTTAGGAATTACTCGGGGGTAGTGAGTTCCTGTACTTTTGCAGTGTATCTATACAGATACACTACAAAAGTACCCTAAAAGTTAATCTAAGTGGTTAAAAACAATAAACATTAATACTCACCTCCTGTACTCCTGGACCGGGACCGGGACCGAAGACCTCCGGCTGTTACAGGACCTCCGAGACTACCGGGAGAAGATGGGGAAAAGGACCTTGCAGTTCAGCCAATCAGCATTCGGCTAGCGGTCACATGGGTTTGTCATGTGACCGCAGTGCAGCCGCGTCACAACCCATGTGACCGCTAGCCGAATGCTGATTGGCTGAACTGCAAGGTCTTTTTCCCCATCTTCTCCCGGTGGTCTCGGAGGTCCTGTAACAGCCAGAGGTCTTCGGTACCGGTCCCGGTACATAAGGTACAGGAGTACAGGAGGTGAGTATTAATGTTTATTGTTTTTAACCCCTTACATTAACTTTTAGGGTACTTTTGTAGTGTATCTGTATAGATACACTGCAAAAGTACAGGTTACTACTCGGACTCGCTGGCCTCGCAACGAGTACCAAGTCTCGGACCCGGACTCTTTAGAGTCCAGCGAGTCCGAGTATTTCAGAATTCGCCCATCCCTAGAAATAAACACTAAATTAAATCTCTAGAATTGACATTGCATAAGTTTACATACATAAGTAAAATGAAATAATCACCTAAATTTTATGTATATTTAGTTGATAAATTCATGAATACCATCACTATGGAAACAAATACCCCGCAAAATAATGAAAATAACACATAAAAAAATATAATAATGATGCTATAGAATAAGCATCAAAAATTAATTTTACATGTAGATCACATGTATAGAGTAGGGATGGGCGAATCTACTCGCTAGGACTCGTTACTCGGCGAGTAGTAAGGGACTCGCAGGACTCGGTACTCTGCGAGTTTCCCAGCGTTTACTCGCACGAGTCCAATGCAAATCAATGGCAAACGCTGACAAAACTAGGATTGCCTTTGATTTGCATTAGACTCGGCTACTGTGCCAGTGATAGCAGGGAAACTCGCAAAGTAACTGTAAATAATTAAAAAAAAATGCGTGGGGCTCCGCGCTATTTCTATGTCTAGCCAGGTACAGCTAAGCAGCTGGGGGCTGGAATCCGCAGCGCAGGGAGGCCCAAGCTTTCTGGGCACCCCCCGCTGCAAATTGCAGCCTGCAGCCGCCCCAGAAGATGGCGCGTTCATTGAAGCGCCATCCTCTGGCGCTGAACCCCGCTCTTCCAGCGGCCCTGGTGGCGGTGGCACGCTGGGTAATAAAGAGGTTAGGGCCAGCTTTGTATTATCAGCTGGCCCTAAGCCTGAAATTTATGGCGGTCACGCCAATATTACTATAATCAAAAAAAGGGGTGGTGATGCACAGCTCTCAAATAAATCAGGGGTGCAAGACTGCATATATAATTGTGTATATGATAAAGAAGAAAAAAGATAATGCAGAACAAACTTGCACACCCAAGGTCAAAACATGGAGTTTATTGTAGAAAATAACCAAGGCAAACAACACAAGAGACACAAAAATTAAAACCACTTAAAACAAAGTCATTTGTCATTTGATCTGCTTGCAACTGGCATACTGGGACCTACTTTGTTTTAAGTGGTTTTAATTTTTGTGTCTCTTGTGTTGTTTGCCTTGGTTATTTTCTACAATAAACTCCATGTTTTGACCTTGGGTGTGCAAGTTTGTTCTGCATAATCTTTTTTCTTCTTTCTCAGTCACGCCAATATTAGACATGACCGCCATGAATTTCTAATGAATTGTTTTAAAAAAAACACAACACAGAGAAAAAATTTTATTAGAAATAAAAAAAAAGCCATTAGGGACTCCATCTTTAATTAAAAAAATCCTCTTCCGTCCGACACAGTCCAAAACGCGATGTCCACTCTGCTACATCCCCTGTGCATAGATATAGATGTCTATGCACAGGGAATGAGCAGACTGAGAACAATCTCAGTCTGCTACATCAGGCAGCAGGCGGGCTCTAGGACCCTGGAGCTGCGGCAGCCTGTACAGAGCAGACAGGACTCTTATCTGTGCGAGTTTCCCAGCGATTACTTGCACAGTAAACGAGTCCAATGCAGATAAATGGCAAAACTAGGATTGCTTCAGGCTGAAACTTCCGAGACACATCTGTGATTTATAAATCGCACACTACTCGCTATTACTCGCTTCCCCATTCATTAACATTGGACTCGCTAGACTCGCAACGAGTAGCGAGTCCTGTGCTCGGACTCGCTAGAGTCAAGCGATTCCGAGTAATTTAGGATTCGCCCATCACTAGTATAGAGATAATATTATACTTTGTTCATAAATAATTCATATATATATTCATATATTCATTTTAAAGTTTATTCTGTAGTGTCATTATTATAATTTTACACCAAAAGTAGCAACACTTTAGCACAACCTTGTGTTGCCCCAAAATTTTGCAATGTTTTAAAGCTTTTCTCTAAAATTCTGGAATAAAAGCTTTCATTAATCAGGATCTTATCATTTGACATTTTAAACAAATGTGCCGGCCTGAGGTGGATCAAGACATCTTTAAAGTTTGCCATGAGAAAACTTGTAATTGATAATGTCTTAATAATAATGTCTGACATTGAAAAAGTAATAAACAAATCATTTGATAGCATTATTCTTGCACTATGGAGTCCTCTTAGTAAGATATTGCAGATACTTCCAGCAGGCACCAAAGTATGTGATTTTGTGCTGAACTTATCAGAAACATATTATATTAACCAAAGTAGAGCATTACGATATTTTCGCATTTTAAGACACATTTTTGTTTCCTCAAATTGGGAGAACGGGGGTGCATCTTAAAATCCGAATTAAAAAAAATAATAATCTTAATCGGGGGTGTTGCGGGGTGCATGCGGTGGCTTCACTGCGGGGGAGTAGCGGCAGCTTTCTGGTGGGCACCGCTATTATTATTTCCCAGCATACATTGCTAAGAGGCATTGCATTCTGGCTCTTGTGTTCAGACTTCAAGAAAATGGCCGTAGGTTGCAGTCTGCCATGCGTGGCCATTTTCTGGCAGTCTGAACACAAGAGCGAGCATGCAATTCCTCTCGGTAATATATGCTGGGAAATAATAATGGTGGTGGAAAACTACTGCGACTTCGGTGCAGCTCCAGGTCCATTATTATTTCCCAGCATGCATTGCTAAGAGGCATTGCATGCTTCAGGGCCGGCGTCAGCACCCGGCGTACCCGGGCAAGTGCCGGGGCCCTGATACTAAGATGTGGCCAGGAGTGATATGTCGCGGGAGAATCACCATATTATACATTATCTGGAGACTGTTCTGGGCTGTAGAGGCTGGTTCTGGGCTATGGAGGCTGCTGTGGACTATAGAGGTTGTTCTGGGCTATGGAGGCTGCTTCTGGGCTATAGAGGCTGCTTCTGAGCTATGGAGGCTGCTTCAGGACTGTGGAGGTTGCTTCTTGACTATATGGAAGTTGCTGCAGGCTGTGGAGGCTGTGCTGAGCTATATGGAGGCTGCTGTGGGGTATGGAGGCTGGTCTAGATTATAGAGGCTGCTTCTGGGCTGTGGAGGTTGTTTCTGGACTAAATCAAGGCTGCTGCGGGCTATGGAGGCTGTGTTGAGCTACCTGGAGTCTGCTGCAGACTATGGAGGCTGTTCTGGGGTATAGAAGCTGTTCTGGGGTATAGAGGCTACTTCTGGGCTGTGGAAGCTGCTGCTGGACTATATGGAGGCTTATGCAGGCTATGGAGGCTGCTGTGGGCTATGGAGGCTGTACTAAACTATAGAGGCTGCTTTTGGGCTGTGGAGGTTGTTGCTGGACCATATGGAGGCTGCTGCTGGCTATTGAGGCTGTGGTGAGCCATTTGGAGGCTGCTGCGGGCTATGGAGGCTGTTCTGGGCTATAGAGGATGCTTCTCGGCTGTGGAGGCTGTAGCTGTGGAGCCCACTGGGACAGGGTACTCGGTACCAGACTAGGGTACTGCTGGAGATATCACGGCAGGCTTGTACCGGACCGTGTCCCGGGTTCCGCAAGTAATGGGGGGATATTTACAGGGGAGTTTGTCATGATACCACCCACGGGTTGTGGTCAGGGTGACCACCGCTGCTGCAGTACCTCTGGGGATGATGTTGGGCAGATGGGGATGTAATGGTTCTCCGCAGGTAGAGCTGAGTTCCCCAGGGCAGTGGTAGTAATAGTCTATAGATGGTGCTATGGATGATGCAGGATAGGGGTAGTAGTGGAGATGATGGTAGTTTGTGAGGGCACGCAGGGTTTGAGCACAAGGATCACACACACTCATGGTTTTGAAGTTTTCAAAGGCTTTACTGTTGGTGGTATTCAGTAGAGTACTGTCCATGGAGTCTGTACCGCGGCTGGGTTGCTCCCACCATGTCCGGGTCCTCAGCTTCCACTGCTGCGCTGTGTGTGGCCCTGCTGCTGCTTCAGTTAGGCTGCTGGCCCTGTTTCTCCTCACAGGTACCCCCTTTGCTAGGCAACTTGAGTCTTTCCGTGGGCTTCTGACCCCGCCGTGCTGCTTTGCTGAGGTACAGTGTAGATCTACAATCTCCACTATCCCGGTGTTTTCTGTGCTGCGTGTTTCAGTCACAGATTTGGATCCGGTATCCAGTCTCTGCGCTCCTCTGGTGCGAGTTATGAGGTAACTCGGTCTCCCAGATATGTTCCTCTGTTTCTTGTACTCCTCTCCTCAGACCCTGGCTTCAGGCCTGAAAGTAGTCAGTGGTCCCTGTCAGGAGATCAGCACTGCTCCCATTTACAGGTCCTCCTCCTAGTGCTCCCTGCACTAAACTGAACTGTCAACTAACTACTTCCTCCTCAGACCAGAATATATCAGGGAGCTGCTTGAGCTCCCCCTTCTGGCCTAGAAGTGCTAGTGCAGTGTCCAGTGTTGTGTGGGGAGTTAACCCTTGTGATGTTACTGTGGCACATTAACCCCTGGAGTGCCACATTTTTGGACTATATGGAGGCTGCTGCAGGCTATGGGGGCTGTTCTGGGCTATTGAGTCTGTTCTGGGCTATAGAGGCTGCTTCTGGGCTGTGGAGGCTGTTGCTTGACTACATGGAGGCTGATGTGGGCTATGGAGGCTCTGCTGAGTCATTTGAAGGCTGTTGTGGGCTATGGAGGATGTTCTGGGCTATATAGTCTGCTGCTGGGCTATATGGAGGCTGTGCTGGGTTATATGGAGGCTGTGCTAGGCTATATGGATGCAGTGCTGGTTTATATAGAGGTTGCTGCTGGGTTTTGGAGGCTGCAGCTAGGCTATATGGAAGCTGCTGCTGGGCTATATGAAGGCTGTGCTGGGCTATGGAGGCTGTGCTGTATATATAATATGGACGCTGTGCTGTATATAATATTTGGAGGCTGAAATGCATATATAAAATGGAGGCTGTGATTTATATATAAAATGGAGGCTGTGCTGTATATATTATTTGGAGGCTGTGCTGTATATATTATTTGGATGTTGTACCTTATATTTAATAGGGAGGTTGTGCTTTGCTGTATATATATAATATGAAGGTTGTTCTTGGCTATATTTATTATTTGGGGCTGTGCTGGACTGCATATATTATTTGCCTCCAAATAATATATACAGCCCAGCAAAGCCTCTAAATATATACAGCCTGCAGCCTCTATATTATATAAACAGCCCAGCAAGCCTCTATATTATATATACAGTCTAGCAGTTCCCATATTATATACACAGCCCAGCAAACTCCATATTTTAAATATGCAGTCATGCACAGGCTCAATATTATATATACAGCCCACCCAGGAACCTCTATATTATATGTCCACAGCCCGCAGCTTTTATATTAAATTAATGAATTGTGGTATGTGTTAAAGGGGCCCATGGAAACTGTTTTGCCCAGGGCCCACAAAAACCTGGAGCCGGCCTGACAAGTTTGCTCTTGTGTTCAGTCTTCAAGAAAATGGCTGCGGGTCACAGTCTGTGCATGCATGGTCATTTTTTGCCAGTCTGAACACAAGAGCGAGCATGCAATTCCTTTCGTCAATACATGCTGGGAAATAATAATGGCAGCGCCCACCAGAAAACTGCTGTGACTCACCCGCGGCTACAGGTTTTGCCCCACCCCCTGTGGAGTCGTGAAGCCACTGCATGCAGCCCCGCAACACTCCCTCTCGGTAAGCCATGGAGGGCTATGTGCACAGATGGAGGAATATATGTACCAGGATGGGGGGACATATACACACTGTATATCCCTTATCCTGTTATATATGTCACCATTCTGTTATGTCCGTGCTGCATTCTGCTATATACTGTGTATGTGTCCTATCGTGGTATATATACCAGGATAGGGGACATATGTATCAGTAGCATGCACATATATATACCAGGATGGGGCTATATAGTGTATATACCAGAATGGGGCACAGACATAAAAGAATGGGGACATATATACCAGGATGGGAGCCCTATATACCAGGATAGTAGACATATATACCAAGATGGGGACATATATACCAGGATGGGGACATATATACCAGGATGGGGGGTCATGTACAAGGATGAGGGATATATATACTGATTATAAGATGGACACTTGCATTAAAAGATGGACCCCATTTAAAATGAAAAAATATTTTTCTCTCTTTTCCTTCACCAAATTTGGGGGTGTATCTTATGATCAGGTGCATTTTATAAAACAAAAA
>JARQOC010002219.1:0-28369 GCA_033576535.1 Allobates femoralis
TCCCCGATATCGTTTTGGCATCGTTCTTGCATCGAATTGTACATTTTGACCATACAACGCACAAACGATATCGGGGCCAACGCACGAACCACGTGACTTTTATCGAAGTTGGACGCCGATATCGGGACGTGTAAAGTGGCCATAAGACACCGGCTTCACTTTATAACCCTAACCCCGCTGGTTAGTTTCCTTTAAAAGCATTTTTTTCCTGGGCAGTCCACTCTTTCAATGCCAAAGAAAAAAAATTATTTAAATCCCCATTATGTCTATCCACAAAGCGTTTGGTAGCTCCAGAATGAAATGCATTTTTATTTTTCATATCATGTTCCACAACTCTTTTTTTTTTTTTTTTATCTTGCGTATTGTTCATCTGATATATTTTATTCTTATACTCCAGAGCTGCACTCACTATTCTGCTGGTGCAGTCACTGTGTACATACATTACTGATCCTGACTTACCTCCTGTATTATACTCCAGAGCTGCACTCACTATTCTGCTGGTGCAGTCACTGTGTACATATATTACATTACTGATCCTGAGTTACCTCCTGTATTATACTCCAGAGCTGCACTCACTATTCTGCTGGTGCAGTCACTGTGTACATACATTACATTACTGACCCTGAGTTACCTCCTGTATTATACTCCAGAGCTGCACTCACTATTCTGCTGGTGCAGTCACTGTGTACATACATTACATTACTGACCCTGAGTTACCTCCTGTATTATACTCCAGAGCTGCACTCACTATTCTGCTGGTGCAGTCACTGTGTACATACATTACATTACTGATCCTGAGTTACCTCCTGTATTATACTCCAGAGCTGCACTCACTATTCTGCTGGTGCAGTCACTGTGTACATACATTACTGATCCTGTGTTACCTCCTGTATTATACTCCAGAGCTGCACTCACTATTCTGCTGGTGCAGTCACTGTGCACATACATTACATTACTGATCCTGAGTTACCTCCTGTATTATACTCCAGAGCTGCACTCACTATTCTGCTGGTGCAGTCACTGTGTACATACATTACATTACTGATCCTGAGTTACCTCCTGTATTATACTCCAGAGCTGCACTCACTATTCTGCTGGTGCAGTCACTGTGTACATACATTACATTACTGATCCTGAGATACCTCCTGTATTATACTCCAGAGCTGCACTCACTATTCTGCTGGTGCAGTCACTGTGTACATACATTACATTACTGATCCTGAGTTACCTCCTGTATTATACTCCAGAGCTGCACTCACTATTCTGCTGGTGCAGTCACTGTGTACATACATTACTGATCCTGTGTTACCTCCTGTATTATACTCCAGAGCTGCACTCACTATTCTGCTGGTGCAGTCACTGTGCACATACATTACATTACTGATCCTGAGTTACCTCCTGTATTATACTCCAGAGCTGCACTCACTATTCTGCTGGTGCAGTCACTGTGTACATACATTACATTACTGATCCTGAGTTACCTCCTGTATTATACTCCAGAGCTGCACTCACTATTCTGCTGGTGCAGTCACTGTGTACATACATTACATTACTGATCCTGAGATACCTCCTGTATTATACTCCAGAGCTGCACTCACTATTCTGCTGGTGCAGTCACTGTGTACATACATTACATTACTGATCCTGAGTTACCTCCTGTATTATACTCCAGAGCTGCACTCACTATTCTGCTGGTGCAGTCACTGTGTACATACATTACATTACTGATCCTGAGTTACCTCCTGTATTATACTCCAGAGCTGCACTCACTATTCTGCTGGTGCAGTCACTGTGTACATACATTACATTACTGATCCTGAGTTACCTCCTGTATTATACTCCAGAGCTGCACTCACTATTCTGCTGGTGCAGTCACTGTGTACATACATTACATTACTGATCCTGAGATACCTCCTGTATTATACTCCAGAGCTGCACTCACTATTCTGCTGGTGCAGTCACTGTGTACATACATTACATTACTGATCCTGAGTTACCTCCTGTATTAAACTCCAGAGCTGCACTCATTATTCTGCTGGTGCAGTCACTGTGTACATACATTACATTACTGATCCTGAGTTACCTCCTGTATTATACTCCAGAGCTGCATTTACTATTCTGCTGGTGGAGTCACTGTGTACATACATTACATTACTGATCCTGAGTTACCTCCTGTATTATACTCCAGAGCTGCACTCACTATTCTGCTGGTGCAGTCACTGTGTACATACATTACATTACTGATCCTGAGTTATATCCTGTATTATACTCCAGAGCTGCACTCACTATTCTGCTGGTGCAGTCACTGTGTACATACATTACATTACTGATCCTGAGTTACCTCCTGTATTATACTCCAAAGCTGCACTCACTATTCTGCTGGTGCAGTCACTGTGTGCATACATTACATTACTGATCCTGAGTTACCTCCTGTATTATACTCAAGAGCTGCACTCACTATTCTGCTGGTGCAGTCACTGTGTACATACATTACATTACTGATCCTGAGTTACCTCCTGTATTATACTCCAGAGCTGCACTCACTATTCTGCTGGTGCAGTCACTGTGTACATACATTACATTACTGATCCTGAGTTACCTCCTGTATTAAACTCCAGAGCTGCACTCATTATTCTGCTGGTGCAGTCACTGTGTACATACATTACATTACTGATCCTGAGTTACCTCCTGTATTATACTCCAGAGCTGCATTCACTATTCTGCTGATGGAGTCACTGTGTACATACATTACATTACTGATCCCCTGTTACCTCCTGTATTATACTCCAGAGCTGCATTCACTATTCTGCTGCTGCAGTCACTATGTACATACATTACATTACTGATCCTGAGTTACCTGCTGTATTATACTCCAGAGCTGCATTCACTATTCTGCTGGTGGAGTCACTGTGTACATACATTACATTACTGATCCTGAGTTACCTCCTGTATTATACTCCAGAGCTGCATTCACTATTCTGCTGGTGCAGTCACTATGTACATACATTACATTACTGATCCTGAGTTATATCCTGTATTATACTCCAGAGCTGCACTCACTATTCTGCTGGTGCAGTCACTGTGTGCATACATTACATTACTGATCCTGAGTTACCTCCTGTATTATACTCCAGAGCTGCACTCACTATTCTGCTGGTGCAGTCACTGTGTACATACATTACATTACTGATCCTGAGTTACCTCCTGTATTAAACTCCAGAGCTGCACTCATTATTCTGCTGGTGCAGTCACTGTGTACATACATTACATTACTGATCCTGAGTTACCTCCTGTATTATACTCCAGAGCTGCATTCACTATTCTGCTGGTGGAGTCACTGTGTGCATACATTACATTACTGATCCTGAGTTACCTCCTGTATTATACTCAAGAGCTGCACTCACTATTCTGCTGGTGCAGTCACTGTGTACATACATTACATTACTGATCCCCTGTTACCTCCTGTATTATACTCCAGAGCTGCACTCACTATTCTGCTGGTGCAGTCACTGTGTACATACATTACATTACTGATCCTGAGTTACCTCCTGTATTATACTCAAGAGCTGCATTCACTATTCTGCTGGTGCAGTCACTGTGTACATACATTACATTACTGATCCTGAGTTACTACCTCCTGTATTATACTCCAGAGCTGCACTCACTATTCTGCTGGTGCAGTCACTGTGTACATACATTACATTACTGATCCTGAGTTACCTCCTGTATTATACTCCAGAGCTGCACTCACTATTCTGCTGATGCAGTCACTGTGTACATACATTACATTACTGATCCTGAGTTACCTCCTGTATTATACTCCAGAGCTGCACTCACTATTCTGCTGGTGCAGTCACTGTGTACATACATTACATTACTGATCCCCTGTTACCTCCTGTATTATACTCCAGAGCTGCACTCACTATTCTGCTGGTGCAGTCACTGTGTACATACATTACATTACTGATCCTGAGTTACCTCCTGTATTATACTCAAGAACTGCATTCACTATTCTGCTGGTGCAGTCACTGTGTACATACATTACATTACTGATCCTGAGTTACCTCCTGTATTATACTCAGAGCTGCACTCACTATTCTGCTGGTGCAGTCACTGTGTACATACATCACATTACTGATCCTGAGTTACCTCCTGTATTATACTCCAGAGCTGCACTCACTATTCTGCTGGTGGAGTCACTGTGTACTTACATTACATTACTGATCCTGAGTTACCTCCTGTATTATACTCCAGAGCTGCACTCACTATTCTGCTGGATGCAGTCACTGTGTACATACATTACATTACTGATCCTGAGTTACCTCCTGTATTATACTCCATAGCTGCACTCACTATTCTGCTGGTGCAGTCACTGTGTACATACATTACATTACTGATCCCTGTTACCATCCTGTATTATACTCCAGAGCTGCACTCACTATTCTGCTGGTGGAGTCACTGTGTACATACATTACATTACTGATCCTGAGTTACCTCCTGTATTATACTCCAAAAGCTGCATTCACTATTCTGCTGGTGCAGTCACTGTGTACATACATTACATTACTGATCCTGAGTTACCTCCTGTATTAATACTCCAGAGCTGCACTCACTATTCTGCTGGTGAGTCACTGTGTACATACATTACATTACTGATCCTGAGTTACCTCCTGTATTATACTCAGAGCTGCATTCACTATTCTGCTGGTGCAGTCACTGTGTACATACATTACATTACTGATCCTGAGTTACCTCCTGTATTATACTCCAGAGCTGCACTCACTATTCTGCTGGTGCAGTTGCTGTGTACATACATTACATTACTGATCCTGAGTTACCTCCTGTATTATACTCCAGAGCTGCACTCACTATTCTGCTGGTGCAGTCACTGTGTACATACATTACTGATCCTGAGTTACCTCCTGTATTATACTCCAGAGCTGCACTCACTATTCTGCTGGTGCAGTCACTGTGTATACATACATTACTGATCCTGAGTTACCTCCTGTATTATACTCCAGAGCTGCACTCAATATTCTGCTGGTGCAGTCACTGTGTACATACATTACTGATCCTGAGTTACCTCCTGTATTATACTCCAGAGCTGCACTCATATTCTGCTGGTGCAGTCACTGTGTACATACATTACATTACTGATCCTGAGTTATCACTCCTGTATTATACTCCAGAGCTGCATTCACTATTCTGCTGGTGCAGTCACTGTGTACATACATTACATTACTGATCCTGAGTTACCTCCTGTATTATACTCCAGAGCTGCACTCACTTTCTGCTGGTGCAGTCACTGTGTACATACATTACTGATCCTGAGTTACCTCCTGTATTATACTCCAGAGCTGCACTCACTATTCTGCTGGTGCAGTCACTGTGTACATACATTACATTACTGATTCTGAGTTACCTCCTGTATTATACTCAAGAGCTGCACTCACTATTCTGCTGGTGCAGTCACTGTGTACATACATTACATTACTGATCCTGAGTTACCTCCTGTATCATACTCCAGAGCTGCACTCGCTATTCTGCTGGTGTGGTGCAGTCACTGTGTACATACATTACATTACTGATCCTGAGTTATATCCTGTATTATACTCCAGAGCTGCACTCCCTATTCTGCTGGTGAAGTCACTGAGTACATACATAAGAGTATTTCAGATTGATAATTTGTAATTTTATGCACAATCTTTAGTATATGATATATACTCCTCGCTCTATGGAGTAGTAGATCTGAGCAGTGTTCAGAGATGTCCTCTCCCTCCTGGTGATGGTCATATAACCTGATACATCAGATTAGTACACAGACATCTGAGCCCCGGCCCATTAATCTCAGCTCTGTGGCTCAGTGAGGTACAGGACTTGTCACAAGAGAGAAAACTGATACATTGTAACCAGTGACGAGCGAGCACTTCAATGCACGAGTGCTCAGTACTCAGCAGGTCGGACGCTCGGACAGGCTTGTGCAGATCTTCTGGAAAAATGCTTGAGTTTCCCATTGACTTCCATTATACTCAGTGCTCAGGTCGAGCCCGTCTGAGTGTCCGGCCTGCTGAGTACTGAGCACTTGTGCATTGATGTGCTCACTCCAGTTCCATACACCATGTGTAAAGTGTCATGTATAATGCTTCCCTTGTAGTTCATCAGCCGATGCTGGATTATCAGCCGTGATTTGCTATTCTGACCTTTAATTCAGAACAGTTGACACATGTCGGAGACCACCTGGGACTGGGGGCTCATGGCCAGGTTTTAGAAGGTCAGGCTGAAGTGGAAACCAATACATGTCACACACGGCCGGGTCCTGTGTACTACAGGGGTGATCGAGGCCAATGAAGCCTCATCTGCGGGCTCTAAATATCATCAGCTTTACTATTTTCTGATAAAAAGCAGGGGCATAACTATAACAGGTGCAGGGGCATAACTATAACAGGTGCAGGGGCTGCAATGCCACCCAGGCCCTGGAGCCTAGGGGTCCCCAAAAGTCCTTTTTGTCCTATGGAGCATACTAATGCTATTAAAGATTTGCAATAATTGGGGGCCCCATTGGATCTTTTGCATCAGGGCCCAAGAGCTTCAAGTTATACCACTGATAAAAAGCGTCATATTGTATGGAAACTCTGCAATGTTTTACTTTGCTTTGTGTTTCGATTTATCACTATTCTCATGATCTCTACATAAACCCAATGTAGGGTGAAACCTTCCCACAGCTGAGGCTTTGTCACAGGTTACTCTACAATTTCACAGTAAGGTTGCATTCCCACAATGAGTTTTTGAGGAGTTTTTGACACTTTTTATGTTTTACTCTGCAAAAACGCGGCGTCTTATAATTCCGGTAAAGTGGATGAAAGTTATAGAAACGTCATCCCCACTGTATTTTTTTTTTCATGCAGCGTCATCTGACCTATGGAACATTTTTAAAATATGTAATCCTTCTATAGGTATACTGCTGCTACAACCTAAAACAAGTGTCCTTTTCTGGTCGACGCACTGTCCTTCTGTGGTAAAACCGCTGTTACCTGCATTCAGTGTAGGGAAAGCTGCTGGAGGAGGGATATACAGGCAGGCTTTATTCCCTTACAGTCCTTCTATAGGTATACTGCTGCTGTAACCTAAAACAAAAGTCACTTTCAGGGCTACGTACTGTCCTTCTATAGTAAAACCACTGTTAGCTGCATTCAGTGTAGGGATAGCTGCTGGAGTAGGGATAGTTTTCGATTAGACGTATACAGGCAGTGTTTATTCCCTTATAGTCCTTCTATAGGTATACTGCTGCTGTAACCTAAAACAAAAGTCATTTTCAGGGCTACGTACTGTCCTTCTGTAGTAAAACAACTGTTAGCTGCATTCAGTGTAGGCATAGCTGCTGGAGGAGGGAAAGGAATGCAGGCAGTGTTTATTGCTTTACAGTTTTTCTATAGGTATCCTGCTGTTACAACCTAAAACAAGTGTCATTTTCTGGTCGACGCACTGTCCTTCTGTGGTAAAGCCGCTGTTACCTGCGTTCAGTGTAGGGATAGCTGCTGGAGTAGGGATAGTTTTCGATTAGAAGCATACAGGCAGGCTTTATTCCCTTACAGTCCTTCTATATAGGTATACTGCTGCTGTAACAAAAACAAAAGTCATTTTCAGGACTACATACTGTCCTTCTGTAGTCAAACCACTGTTAGCTGCATTCAGTGTAGGGATAGCTGCTGGAGTAGGGCTAGTTTTGAATTAGAGAAATACAGGCAGTGTTTATTGCTTTACAATTTTTCTATAGGTAAGCTGCTGCTACAACCTAAAACAAGTGTCATTCTCTGGCCAACGTACTGTCCTTCTGTGGTAAAACCGCTGTTAGGGATAGCTGCTGGAGTAGGGATAGTTTTCGATTAGAAGCATACAGGCAGCCTTTATTCCCTTACAGTCCTTCTATAGGTATACTGCTGCTGTAACCTATAACAAAAGTCATTTTCATGGCTACATACTGTCCTTCTGTAGTAAAACTGCTGTTACCTGCATTTGGTGTAGGGATAGCTGCTGGAGCAGGGATGGTTTTGGATTAGGGTTCTTCTTTACCTCTCACCAAGGCTCTTCACCCACGATTGCTCAGTTTGGCTGGACGGCCAGGTCTACGAAGACTCCTGGTGGTTCCAAACATCTTCCATGTAAGGATTATGGAGGCCACTGTACTCTTAGGAACCTTGAGTACTGCTGAAATTCTTTGCTAACCTTTACCAGATTTGTGCCTTGCCACACTTCTGTCTCTGAGCTCCTAGGGCAGTTCCTTTGACCTCATGATTCTCTGTAAGCTGTGAGGTCTTTTATAGACGGGTGGTGCCTTTCCACATCAAGTCCCATCAGTTTAAACACAGCTGGACTCCTATGAAGGAGTAGAACCATCTGAAGGAGGATCACAAGGAAATGGACAGCCTGTGACTTACATATGAGTGTCTGAGCAAAGGGAACTATAAATATGTAGTATAGCGGTCACACTATTCCTTTGTGGTTTTAAAGTTTTGTATACAAAACAATGTCTCCCTGGTCCATGTTACTAATATAATAGGAATATCAACAATCTTGGGAATCCATCAACACCATTTTTTTATTCAAATTTTATTTCATTTTTTTATTTTGTAAAAGTATTAAAACATAAAAATAACTTTATAGATTCAGTCTCCTCTTCATCGTCCACACACTGGATGTTGATGTCAAAAACAAAATACAAAATGTAAAAAGACTCCGGAATGCAACAATAAAAAACAAAAGTCTCTGCTTGTTGTCAGTGAATTAGAACATTCTTGATTTCATTCACAAAGTGAAAACCTGGACGGGTCGGATACTGATCACAGCTGAGCGACTAAACGAACATATCTGATCTAAGCACGTCCTCGGCACAATCTACACGAGCATCTCAATGAATTAGAAGATCATCAAAAAGTGACTTTATTCCAATAATTCAATACATAAAGTGAAACGCATACATTATATAGAGTCATTACACACAGAGGGATCTATTTCATGTATTTATTTATGTTAATGTTGATGATTAATGAACACCCCAAAGGTCATTATCTCAGAAAATTAAAGTAGGGAGGATGAAGGGTCTGAGAGATAAAACATGACCTAAACAGGTATCAGAGGCTTCACCTTGTGTGGTTGTGAGAGTCACAACCACTATAAAAGCAGATCACGGCTGTTGTAGTCCCCAGCGTGGTGCATATAGAGGAGGGAGGATAAAGGGTTAAATACTGTGCTGCCGTATTCCACCAGACATCAAAGGGTGAATATAATATTGATTTATTCATCAAACATGTTTCAGGGTTCCCTGCCCCCTTCATCAGGACAAATCAATATCATATTGCCATGTGAGTCTGGGAGCCCTGAAACACGTTGGCTAATCAATATTATATTCACCCTTTGATGTCTGGTGGAATACGGCAGCACAGTGTTTAAAGGGTGAATATAATATTGATTAGCCAACGCGTTTCAGGGCTCCCAGACTCACATGGCAATATGATATTGATTTGTCCTGATGAAGGGGCCAGGGAGCCCTGAAACATGTTTGATGAATAAATCAATATTATATTCACCCTTTGATGTCTGGTGGAATACGGCAGCGCAGTGTTTAACTCTTCATCCTCTCTACTCTATATGCACGATGCTGGGGACTGCAGCAGCTGTGATCTGCTTTTATAGTGGTTGTGACTCTCACAACCACACAAGGTGAAGCCTCTGATACCTATTTAGGTCATATTTTATCACTCAGACCCTTCATCCTCCCTACTTTAATTGTCTGAGATAACGACCTTTGAGTTTTAATTAATCATCCATATTAACAGAAATAAACACTTGAAATAGATCCCTCTGTGTGTAATGACTCTATATAATATATGGGTGTCACTTTATGTATTGGATTACTGAAATAAAGTAACTTTTTGTTGATCTTCTAATTCATTGAGATGCTCCTGTATATATCCATGTGGCCAAGGTTGCTACAATGTATCATCAAAGGTGTCAGCATGGGATTCAGGTTGTGTAATATGATTAATTGGACTGGATACATTGTTCCAATTCGCAACAATTAGAATTATTGGTTCAAGTGAAGAGGACCATGGACTGAAATTTGCAAGAGGAACAGATAAAACTCATACATGTGAATGGGGCTGAATTATAATTATACCTTCCTGTGTGACGGGTTCATACCGAATCCTGGACGTGCTGGAGTTTCACAGGGTCAAAGGGCAGAATCAGGATTCTTGTAGGCTATGACCCAGGTTAGATGTTTTGTAGTCATAATTGGATAGAACTGCAACAAACCCTCAGCTGTGCGAAGTATGAGGTCAGGATTTTGTAGTGTTTTTGGATGACTGCTGAGGTGGGTAAGGCTTAGAAGACCATGATGTTGGTAGTCTATTATTGGATGAAGATAATATAAAACGTGAAAGTAAGGCCCAAGTACATGTTGGTATGATAGTAGTTGTATGCCAGGAGAGTCATACATCTCAAAATGCATGTGGAATACAATTAATGCAACTGAAAACACAAGAGCCTTGAAACATATGCAAGCCTTGACACATACCTTGGGTTGCAGGATTTGTCTGGGATACACATTTAGGGTTTTAGGCTTTGCCTGGGACACATATTTGGGGATCCAGGTCTGCCTGGGACACATATTTTGGGTTGCAGGTCTTTCCTGGAACACATTTGGGGTTTCAGGTGTTGCCTGGCATATACATTTTGGATTACAGGTCTTGCCTGGGACAAACATTTAGGGTTGCAGGACTTGACATTAACAAAGATTTTGGTTTGCAAGTTCTACTTGAGACATACATTTTGGGTTGCAGGTCTTGCTGTGGACAAACATTTTGGAATGGGGCTTTGCCTGGGACACATATTTTGGGTTGCAGGTCTTGCCATGGACACACATTTTGGGTTGCAGGTCTTGCTGTGGACACACATTTTGGGATGGGGCTTTGCCTGGGACACACATTTTGGGTTGCAGGTCTTCTTGGAACACACAATTTGGGATGTAGGTTTACCCTGGGAGACACATTTTGGGTTGCACGTCACGCCATGGACACATGTTTTGGGTTGTAAGTCTGGCATGGGACAAACATTTTGGGTTAAAGGTCTTCTTGGGACACACATTTTAAAGTTTTGGGTCTTCTTGGACACACATTTTGAATTATAGGTCTTCTTGGACACACATTTTGGGATGCAGGCCTCGCCTGGGACTCACATTTTGGGTTGCAGGTCTTGCCATGGACACACATTTTGGGTTGCAGGTCACGCCATGGACACATATTTTGGGTTGCAGGTCTTGGAACACACAATTTGGGATGTAGGTTTACCCTGGAACACACATTATGGGTTGCAGGTCATGCTATGGACACATATTTTGGGTTGTAAGTCTTGCATAGGACAAACATTTTGGGTTATAGGTGTTCTTGGGACACACATTTTGGGTTATAGGTCTTCTTGGACACACATTTTGGGATGCAGGCCTTGCCTGGGACACACATTTTGAGTTGCAGATTTTGACATGGGCACATGTTTGGGGTTGCAGGTCTTGCCTTGGACACACATATGTGGGTGTAGGTCATATTTTGGGTTGTAGATCTTGCATGGGATGGACATTTTGGGTTATATATCCTGGGACACACATTTTGGGTTATAAATCTTGAATGGGATGGACATTTTGAGTTGCAGGTCTTGCCTGGGACACATATCTTGGATTGCCTGATTTGTCAGACACGTGTTTGGTATTCCATGAATTCCCTGCCTCTGACAATGGAAGCCTGAGCCTAACATTTGTCATCACGGCACTGCAGTGTGTTCCACCGGTCACAGGGTATCACCACAGTGTACATATCTTTCCAGTGCAATTCTGCATCTATTTATATACATTAATCACAGATTAGGGGATATTCCCACATAAAGCACGTCATAATGCTGGCACCGTGTCCTTGGGGCCCTGGTTGTAGATGTGACCAGGGATGTCATTCATTCCTTCTGGAGTCCCTGTCCCACCACGCACAGCTCATCTTGTGCTGACATCTGTCCGGCTCCTCTGGGATCTGATCCGCCCGGGCTGGTCGCCGGATCGCTCTCCCTCTGTGCAAATTCCTCTACCCTGAAATGAGAAAAGAGGCTTATTACTGAGACACTAACGAGAGATGACGTTATTATGTTAAGCGCATGGCGGTAATCGCATTATTAGACTCATACTGGGACCAGTATAATCCCCCGGTTGCAAAATTTACACAACATGTTTGTCTGATTACTGGAAAATGCTCCTCAGAGGCAAAAAAAGAGACGTATTATGTGAGCACACACTTATAAAATGCAGGTCTATGACACGGAGCTGTGCAGATGCTTCAGGCAGGGGCGAAAAAAGTATGCTGCAAAGTAAGAAAATAGAAGCGTTAAGAGCTATTTTTGTATCAATTACTGTATTTTTTGGACTATTAGACACTTTTCCCCCAAAAAATTTTTGGAGGAAAGTGGACCTGGTTGTGGCTCAAGTGGCACAGGAGGAAGGAACCCGCTGATTAAGGAATTGCATATTCACTGCTCCCCGCGCCCATAATCTCCTGCCCACCTCTCTGCATTGAAGCCAACACCCAGAGATGGTGGGATTATGGGCGTGGAGAGCAGTGAATATGCACCGTGCTTCTGCGGTCTGTGTTCACTAAAATGGTCATTGTGCACATTTTGCACAGAGGTGTTATATCCTCCATCTTATGCTGGAAGTGCAGAGTCTCCATCTCTAAGGAATTCCATATTTACTGCTCCCCACACCCATAATCTCTCACCCACCTCTCTGCATTGAAGCCGGTGCCAAGAAGTGGCAGGATTATGGGCATGAGGAACTATGCATTATGCAGTGTGCTTCTGCTGTCTGACTGTGTTCAATAAAATGGCGCTGGGTGACGCATGCGCAGACCGCGATCTCTGGCGCCATTGTATTGTAGACAATCTGTAAAGACCTTAGGCCTCTACCAAAATGGAGCCAATGGCAGCGCAAACATGGCCACGTCTTAAAGTCTAGTTTATATAGCAGGGCTGTGGAGTCAGTAAGCCAAGCATCCGACTCTAACTCCTCAATTTCCCTGAATCTGACTCAGACTCCACAAAAAAATGGAAACCGACTCTGACTCCGACTCCACAGCCCTGCTATCTTGACTAGATATAAGATGTGACCGCTACCACCTGTGCTATTTTGGTAGAGACCTGAGGTCTCTACAGACTGTCTTCAATATATTGGCGCCGGAGATCTGTGCATGCGCCACCCAGCGCCATTTTATTAAAGCAGAAGTACAATGCATATTCACTGCTCCCTGCGCCCTCAATCCCGGGCGGGGAGCAGCTAATATCCCCGTAGCTCACGTCTGTGTAAGTGGGTGCGCTTGAAAGTGAATTAATTTACCGCATCACTTACATGCTAAAGTCAGTTCATGGAATCAGATAAGGACACTGCACACTGAGGGAGTGGTGGGAAGGTGAGTACAATCGTTTATTTTATTTATTTATGTCTGCGGCGTGATGGGAGCCTTATACACCAGGATGGGCCCAGGATGGGGACATATATATCAGGATGGGGACATATATATCAGGATGGGACCAGGATGGGGACATATATATCAGGATGGGCCCAGGATGGTGGACATATGTACCAGTAGTGATGGGCGAATCCTAAATTACTCGGAATCGCTTGACTCTAGCGAGTCCGAGCACAGGACTCGCTACTCGTTGCGAGTCTAGCGAGTCCAATGTTAATGAATGGGGAAGCGAGTAATAGCGAGTAGTGTGAGATTTACAAATCGCAGATGTGTCTCGGAAGCTTCAGCCTGAAGCAATCCTAGTTTTGTCATTTATTTGCATTGGACTAGTTTACTTTGCAACTGTAATCGCTGGCTGGGAAACTCGCACAGATAAGAGTCCTGTCTTCTTTGTGTGTTGGCTCCAGGGTCCTAGAGCCTGCCTGCTGCCTGATGTAGCAGTGCTGAGATTGTTCTCAGTCTGCTCATTCCCTGTGTACAGACATGAATGTCTGTGCACAGAGATGATGTAGCAGAGCTGAGATTGTTCTCAGTCTGCTTATTCCCTGTGCATAGACATCTATATTTATGCACAAGGGATGTAGCAGAGAGGACATCGCGTTTTGGACTGCGTCGGACGGAAGAGGCTTTTTTTAATTAAAGATGGAGTCCCTAATGGCTTTTTTTTTTATTTCTAATAAAAAATTTTCCTTGTGTTGTGTTTTTTTTAAAACAATTTAATAGAAATTCATGGCGGTCATGTCTAATATTGGCGTGACCGCCATAAATTTCGGGCTTAGGGCCAGCTGATAATACAAAGCTGGCCCTAACCTCTTTATTACCCAGCGTGCCATCGCTACCAGGGCCGCTGGAAGAGCGGGGTTCAGCGCCAGAGGATGGCGCTTCAATGAACGCGCCATCTTCTGGGGCGGCTGCGGGCTGCAATTTGCAGCGGGGGGTGCCCAGAAAGCTTGGGCATCCCTGCGCTGCGGATTCCAGCCCCCAGCTGCTTAGCTGTACCTGGCTAGACATAGAAATTGCGCGGAGCCCCACGCATTTTTTTTTTATTATTTCATGAATTTCAGAGTCAGAGTCTCAGAGTCAGAATCTCAGAGGTTGGCCTCAGGATGTGGGACATATATACCAGGATGGGGGTCATATATACCAGGATGTGGGACATATATACCAGGATGGATCCATGATGGGGACATATATACCAGGTTGTGGGTCATATGTACTAGGATGGAGAACATGTATACCTGGAAGGGGCCCAGGATGGGGGAACATTAGTACAGAATTACCCCCATAAAAGTGTTAGCATCAATCCCCCACCGCTTTATCATTTACTCTTCTCAGTCCCCCCTTTGTTGGAGAAACTGCGGATCTATAGGTAATCTTTCCCATATGTTTTGGAGCCGTCCAATACTGAAGCACTTTTGGTTGGAGACCAAAAATGTAATACTTAATATTTCCAGGCTTGAGGCGACTCTTATGGTACCTTTACACGCCGCCACAACAGGATGGATACCAACGGCAACTTCACGTGCACGAGCACGGCCGAACGGTTACCAACGGGAACCGCACCCTCTATACACGCCGCCACAAGGTGCGCTACGCTACGCTACATCTACAGCTACATACATCGCCGGGTGTCGCAAGTAGCCGTCTGTAGCTCAGCGTACCAGCTTTACACACAGCCACCACAGAGTGATCTGGGAGCAACAAAGGCAGGACGTAAAACAAATAGGCGTGCCACAGACCTGTACGCCGCGCCCAAACCACAACCATTGGCCAACACTACGGAGTTGTGATTGGGCACGACGGAAAGGGCGGATGGCCGAGACGTGCCGTACTACTGATCGGAGTGTGGCACGGAATAAGCGCTTGTGACATGGCGGAGCCTGGCGAATGCATCCAAAGCGATGGTAATGGGTCACGCTAGAGCGGTGGCCAGTCACATATCCCGTGTGTATTAAAGTAGCGGTCCGGGGCTATGTGTGCGTAGTACAAGTGTTTGCCGTGTCACGCACGATCAGCGCTTGTGACAGCCGCGTGTGCAGATTGAACTGAGGTGCGTTTGTGTGCCACACATTAGCGTCTTACAAAAGACAGTATGTGCCTTTTCTGTCAAAAATCTGTGACAACTGTGGCGAAGTATGTGTATGTATACAGGCTGAATGGGGTTTAATATATGTGCTGACAGATGTGAATGTAGTGGAACAGCTTCCAAGGCACCAAGTCAAAGATCTGTGTGACAGTGTATTAGCAAACACCTGACAAGAATATGTCCTGCATCAATGTGCTGTGTGCAGGGGACCCTCTGCCTACAACAAAATAAAGGATCATGTACGCACAATGGCCACAAACACTGTTGGGCAAAATACTTTCAGAAAAACATGGCTACCCACACATATTGTGTGCACAATCCCAGCCAATAGGTGGCTATGACATCCCAGGCCCCCACCCAACCCTGCATCACATTGCCCTCCTCCACCAAGTAATCAGGCTCACACAGATTATGTTGGATCCAACAGAAAAAGGTTTAATATATTGCATGAATCTTGACCTTGTCTTGTGCAAACAAAATATACATGAAGTAAAAACATTGTAGAATTCAAGAGCAGCTGACATTAATCAGGCAAATTCAATGGATAAGCAAATCACCACACATTGCAAACTGTGCATGGAAAAAATACCAAAATAACCTAAACTAACTAACTAAATAACTACATAATGAAAACTCATGCACATAATGCAAACAAAGAGAATGGAAAAGGTCAACCAAACATTAAAGGGGTGCAGCTAACCTGCTGTCACCTCCATTGAAAACACAAAAAGCAACTCCCAGAGCCAGCCACATTATATGGCCTGGTCCTGCCAGCTCACTGCACCAGACCCATTGAAGTAGGAGCAGTAAGCTTCTCTACTGTCCCTGGCCTCCTGCCGAGTGCGGCCATGGCTCTGCGGCTGGAGTGGCACAATCACATGGGCCTCATCACGCCAAGACCCTGGACGGAGCTCCCCTGTTGTAGCGTCTGCATTATCTACATAACCTCCTGGCGTGTATGATGCCCTATCCCTACGACGCAGGAAGTTATGTAGCACACAGCAGGCCACCACTACCGCGTCAATAGACTCCGGTTTCATATGTATAGGTGTATGAAAAATCCGGAATCTATTGGCCATTATCCCAAACGCATTTTCAACTACTCGGCGGGCCCGGGATAGCCGGTAGTTGAAAATGCGTCTCGCAGAAGTAAGGGCCCTCTGGGGATATGGCCGCAGTAGGTGTTCCTGAAGTGGGAAAGCTTCATCCGCCACAAACGCAAAGTTGAGATGTTCGGTCGTGTGCTCATTTGAGGGTAAGTTTAGCCCACCATTCCCTAGTAGTGTTGCCAAGGAGCTTAGGGCAAACACCCCCCCATCTGAGTTGCGACCAGGCATTCCAACATCCACGTAGAGGAACTCATAGTTGGCATCTACTACAGCCATGAGGATTATACTACAATACCCTTTGTAATTGTAATACAAAGAGCCAGAGTGGGCAGGTTTGGTAATCCTCACGTGCTTACCATCCAATGCCCCGCCACAGTTGGGGAAGTTCCACCGGGTTTCAAACCCTTGGGCCACTTCCAGCCATTCAGCAGCGGTTAATGGCATTTTCATGTAGGCTGGCTGCAGAGCTCTCCAGATGGCCCAACACGTTTCAGGGATCAGGCGGCTCAGCAGGGGCAGGGAGACACGTGACACGTATGTGAGGGATGTCATGGACTGCCCTGTAGCCAGGAACCGCAAAGTGATCGCCAACCGCTCAGCAGCTGATACTGATGGTCGCATTATAGTGTCCTGACGCGCTATCATTGGCCCTACACGCTCCAATAGGAAGGTGAAACAGTCCTCGGGCATACGGAGATAGTTTCGGTAATCATCAGGACAGTTAAGCTCCAGCTCCCGCAACAGCTGCATGTGGCCCCGGGTTTCCCGCCTCAGAAGCCAATCACGGGTCCACATCCGCCGCTGTCTGCGCCTCATCAACCTTTCATACCGATCCTGATACCACATTTGCTCTTCCACCAACGCAAGAGCCACGATAACATTGCGGTCATGGATATTCTGCATCCTCAATATCAGCACCTGTAGATGTGAAAGCACAACATGAGTACATAGACCAAAATGTGTGCAAGTCAGCATGTTCAGCAAGCCACACCTCTTTTCCATTACACACTATAGCCAAGAGGATGGGATCTCTTGTGTGGGCCCAAAACACAACCCTGAAGCAAGGACGGCAAACACCCAGTAGTCACCCCAAACAACATGGCACACGGCGATTGAGAGTGGCCTCCTCTACATCAACGTCAATGGGAGCTCCCAAAATTCACACATCTGCACCTAGGTGAGTTAGAAAGGGACATGTGTCACCAATAATGTTGGTCAAACAGGTCCCATAATCCATGACACAGCCCATAATGTCAATTGATTACAGTAAAAATGAGAAGAATAACGAATGTGACGTACCCCGATATGGAAGGTTGAGGAAGGCTACATGAACCAAACCACATTGCACAGACTGCGGATGGTTACCCATGGTGTAATTGGTTTTTGAAGGTGTCATTTTAAATACACATGTATGCCATGTCTGGCGCCCAACACCTCAAAGCCCTGGGTCATCCCATTCCCGTTGAACACAGTCTCCATTGGCCACAACCAGTATGCAGAAATCGATCCAGTCGACATGAGTGACACAGTTCCGTCTACAGTCATGCATCCATTCTCCTGTATGTGGTCTGCAAACAAACACAGCAATGTATCTCAACAAAAGTGTCAAGGCCCACACAAAATGCCGTATCCTAACCCACACACTACACTATATGTCGTCCCCAAAAATACAAACCCCTATATCGGCCGCTACACCAGTCTCCGGCGCTCTCCAAGAACATCAACATATGCACCCCACCCTGCGCCAATTCCATGTGTGTCCACAAAAACTTACCTAATGGGTCTGGCCAGCAAGCGTAATGTTTGGCGGGATGGGCAACTTTTAAAGGGCCGCCAACCTATCACGATTCAGCGATCTCCACCAATTAGCGGAAGGCAAATCCGCACCCAGGTGCCCCTTCAGGATGTGCATTATTGTGTCCGCTGTGATTGGTGTCCCGGACTATAAAGGCAGGTCAATGGCCACTGCTCCGTGTCCAGACGTCGATGTGCATTGAGCTACTAGTGTCCTGTTTGACTTCTGTTGCTCTGACGGTAAGCCTCTTTAGCGGTTTGTAAGAAAATGTAATGAACGCAGCTGGTTCTGGCACAGGCAGCTTAGGCGATGTGTGTATGGCGATGTTTGAAGCGGCATGCAAATATTGAACACGTAATATTAAATATGTGAACCTTATTCTGTGTCGCCCAGTAGCCAGGTAGTGCCTCTACTTATATAGTGTAAGTATGTCTTGCACCTTCTGCTTTTTGGCAATGGTAAAAGAGCACGCTGTTATTTCTTTGGCTGGTACTTCACATCAACATTTCAGGGGTGGTAGAATTGTGGCGGACATTCCAGGGATGTTGGGTACATGTGTTAAAATGGGACTTCCACGTCTGGAGGAACACCTACATGATCATCTGGGTGCACATTACATGTAGTATGTGCAGTGTTGCCACACACCCAGCCCGCCTTTCTGATATAGTGACCCCTTACCATTGTGGACAGTGGCCAGGTACTAGTTAGCACACAACGTGTTAGGTCACATGTTGCCCTCTACAGGTATGTACGCACACACCGTGTCAAGGTGTGTTGCAATAGGTACATTGGGGACAGAAATCATGTTTGAAACATCTGTAGGTGGACACCGATATCCGGTGCTTGAGATTGGCTGCATACATGTGTTTGAGTTAGTAGGGGTCTGAGATTGAGAAAATGGCACACTCATGGCCAGTTTCACTCCACAAAATAGCAGCATAGATGATCACTGTAGAAAGTTAAAGATTATGTGTATGATTGTGGCAAGTTTTGAAATGTCGGTATGCCTTGTGTTGTGACTGTGTTCTTTTTGTTTTAATTTTTCATCGGCAGATGCCGAGGGGTACTGTGGAATTGGAATCCCAGCTTCTCACGGAGTATCAGCGGCACGAATGTTTGTGGCGCAGCTCGCTGCCCGAATATAAAAATCGGGCAGCGAGGGCCGAGGCCTACAGGAGTCTTGTGGCTCTGGCAAATCGCTTGGAGCCAAGGGTAGGCAAGACGTGGGACCAGCCTATGGTGGCACTTAAGATCAAGAACATGAGGTCGGCGTTCATGCGGGCTCACATTCAGTACCAGCGTCGTCGCTCAGGGGCTGGAGCAGAGGAGGTACCATCACCTACCCTATGGTACTATCCCCTCTTCACCTTCATCCTGGGCGAGGTTCGCCCGCATCGAACGACCACCAACTGCCCCGTTGCTGCGTCCCATGTAGGCCCGGCTGCATCACCACCTGCGCCACAGGAGGTGGGTAATTGTGTGACAGTGGTGGGCCACAATGTTTCCTTCACATGTGTGTTTCGATAAATCCTTCACACCAAATGTGTTGCCATATTTACCTCCTTGCTGCGGCACACCTTGGGGTGTCAATCTATCTGCCCTCCTTCCCTGACTTACCAGACTTTTCTATTCTATGCTTCCAGCCGTATTGCAATGTTGCTTCTTCCACAACATCTTGGTATGTTTAGGTTAGTTATTTAAGGGTTTCAAGATAGCAGCTGGTTTGTTCTCAAACAGCCACATAGTACCATGTAGTAAATGGTGCTGTGTCACATGTGTGTTGGCTTTGTTGCCAGTGGGTTAAAGGTAATTGAGTGAGGGGTGGATTCTCACCATAAAGGAGTCCTAATGGGAAGGTGCCCAATATGTGTCATTGGCCAGCACAGCCCCCAGTATCAAGGTGTTGTGGTGACATGTCCTAATATTGGATTACGGCTACGTGACAAACAACTAATTATGTATTTAGCTGAGCTCCTGGAATGGTCGAGGTGAGTGTACAGGAGAACCACTGGTGTTGGGGTCTTGAACCTTATTTGCTTTACTGTGTTATTCCTCATTTTCCATTCTGGTAGTTGGCCTTGCTGTGTGTGGGAGTGGTATATAGAGTCCTGTTGTGAATGTATACAGTTGATATTGCCTCCACTAATGGTTTTTTCTTTTTTTTTATTTTCCCCACCCACAGGCCCCAGAAGAGGACGGCTCCATTGCCGAGGATTCTGTTGCTGATGATGCTCAGCCCATGACATCTGGGGCTGAGCAGGAGGGCGCGGCGAGTGATGTGGGTCCAGGCCCAGGTCCCAGCTCCGGGATCCGTCGCCGCCGACGTCCTGCACCACCTGAGACGGAGCTGGCGACCTGGGCCCGACGCGTGTTGTTGGATGAACAACGGACCCACATTGACCCCGACGCCCTCTGCATGAGCAACAGAATGCGAGGGATGGAGCCGCTCCAGAAGAAGATCCTTCTGAGGGTGTTCCACAATGCCGCTGATGCTGCCGAGGATGGGGCCCTTCAATGGGGCTGCCACGTCCCCTCCCCCATGCAACACACCTTGTGGCCCCTTTCACCAGCTGCCCCATCTCGGCCCGTGAGAAGACCGGCCCCGCCACAGTCACCCCATCCCCCCTCAACACATCGTCGTTCAACCAGACGTTCTGGGGCAGGTCGGGGCTGCCCTCAGAGGAGGGGGGATGCGGCATTGTCAGAGCCGACAGAAGAGGAGTAATTTGGACACTAGTAGCCAATGCACAGAATTGGCAGTCTGGACTTTATAATTTCACGAATTTGGTTTTATATGTATATTTTGTCTATTGATTTTTGGCCCAAATTAGTGGTTTTTTTGAAATTTTTTTTTCCACTTAAATTATATTATTTGTAATTTATTTTTAATTCCAGGCTGGAATAAATTTTATTTAGTAACACAATTGTGTATTCATTTCAGAATAAGGATTGTGTGGGTTTTTGGGGTGAATGGAATTGTGGCCAATAATAGGTTTCCCCAAGCCACACAATATGGGCCAGTGCTCGCTCAGCAGGATCACCATCGGTTCATTTGGAATGTCTTAGCACATTCACAAAGGGATGTTGTGATGTGCCTCACATAGTTAGGTTATGGTGAGGTTTGGTCACCAAATATTAGTAAGGTCACATGAAGGAGCGTATAACAAAGTTAGAACAGCATTTTATTGTAAACATACATGTGTCACAGACATTTGCCATCATACAAGGAAGGCTTAGGCCAGATGGGGCTAGCCAGTCCACACTTGTGATGGTCCCAATGTGGGACAGTATAGGGATTGTAGGCCAGATGGGGCTAGCCAGTCCACACTTGTGATGGTCCCAATGTGGGACAGTATAGGGATTGTAGGCCAGATGGGGCTAGCCAGTCCACACTTGTGATGGTCCCAATGTGGGACAGTATAGGGATTGTAGGCCAGATGGGGCTAGCCAGTCCACACTTGTGATGGTCCCAATGTGGGACAGTATAGGGATTGTAGGCCAGATGGGGCTAGCCAGTCCACACTTGTGATGGTCCCAATGTGGGACAGTATAGGGATTGTAGGCCAGATGGGGCTAGCCGGTCCACACTTGTGATGGTCCCAATGTGGGACACTATAAGAAAAGAGCCCAACGGGGGCAAAAAAAAAAAAAAACAATATTTTCACTTTTGCAAGGCAACAAGCCAACGTGTGAAAATTTTAGGGTCCAACAAGGACAACTGTTTGTGGGGCCATGTTTGGCCAGGATACAATGCATCCCTCAAATTCATGGGTGTGAACCATGGTGTGGGTGTAGGTCCGCCAGCATTTGAGCCAGGCGGCCAAGGTCCTGCAGGCCACGCTGTAGAGCCGTGGTCAAACGGGCCACAAATGCCTGATGGGCCTGGATGAATTCCTCCATGGTAGGGGCACCTGTATTGGGAGTAAACACAAACTTTAGTACAGACTCGTCACTGCTGATGGTTAGTCATGACTGGCCGCAACCATCCACTTACCCTGTTCCTCCAAATCCAGTTCACCATCAGACGGGGAGGGAGATGGGGTCAAGCTCCATCCATATGAGCCCGCACGTTCACCATCTGGAAAAAGGGAGAACCAACATGGTTTACTTTGTTTACATAAATTGTTTGGCCCCAGATGAAATTGAAGCAACAGTGTGCAGGGTGTGTGTGGCAACATAACACACTTACCACCATAGTCACTGTGTGGGGACATGGTCACCCCAGGACTCGCCACTGAGCTGGAGACAGTGGGAGGTGGTGTTACTCCCGGGCTGGGGCTCCGTGGCCACATTATGTGGTTCAGGGGTAACAGTGGTCCTGGGCTACGGGGCAAAGACTCCTCTGGGCCGCCAGGTACTTGCTGCTCCTCGCCCTCCTGTGGGGAGTTGATGTGTTCCTCCAGCAGCCAGGCAGATGGGGACAGCTGGTCACACTCCAGCGGGCTGCCAGGTGCGGACTGGTCCTCCACGTCCTCTGTCCCGGTGGTTGACGGGACGTCTGGCTCCTGAGGCCCGGGGGAAGGTGTTGCCCCTGGGGACAAGGGTGCCACTTGAGGCTGATGTGGTGGGGTTCTTGATGGGCCACCTGGGGGTGGGGCATGGGGCCCTTCTTCGGATGAGGATTCAGCATCTAGTTTGAAATTTGAACATAAAAGACGTAATAAGATCATGCCTACACATTGTTGTCCTACAAAGAGCTTGTGTGGGTATTTATTTGACGGCTATGGCTGGGGTCACACACACACAGATATGTGGCCAGATATTGTTGACAGATCTCTGGTTGCAGTGAAAGCATGGACACATTGTTCCATTTTGAGGCTGTCTCCAAATGTCAACATGTGACCATGATTTGACTGCAAACAGAGATGTGCAAACAATATGTGGGCAGATATCTGTGTGTGTGACCCCAGCCTTACTTAGCATCAACCAGGTGATGCTGGATGCATACACTCATGTTGTATGCATGTACTGTGCGTGTGAGCCATTTTTAGGGCTGACTGGATGAGCACAACACTGTGAAGATGTGTTTGATTGTGTAGGCCACACTGTCCCTTGTCATATGTTTCCATCATTTTTTGTGTATTGTGGGACATGCACATGTGGCGGTGTGTGTTTTGGGGCAACAATTACTCACCACGCAGCCTGCCAATCCTGGCACGGATGTCCAGTATGCGACCTGGGCATTTGTGCTTCAAGTCAGCGATCTTTTTTTGGATCGCTTTTACTGTCCTCTGTACCCCCAGTTTGCAGAGCAGGGCCCGCTGGATCCGCCGCACGGTGCACCGATTGCGCAGCCTGGGGTGGCGGTGGTGATGGTGGCCCCAATAGTCCCGACGGTCACAATGATCAATGAGGATGATCAGCTCCGCCATCCCCCATGTTGCGGCGCGGTGCACGGCTGCCATGACTGCTATGGTGTGTGCAGAGGCGGGGCTGGCACCTTGCAGGCAGAGTGAAAATGAAACCAACGTCATGACGTCATTACGACCGCTGTGGGGGTGACGCACCTTTATAAGTAGGCCAACACGCAGACTCGGCCGACACACTTATGCGGCCCCTACTGCAGCAGACCCACAGTGCAGTCCGTACAACACGGCTCTGATCTGTCTACTGGGTAATCTCCTCCGATGTGGTATGGGATTGTGTGCATCTGTGTGCGCGCTGCGCGCACTGCCAGACCCGGAACACTTCTACGGCAGCTGCTGTGCAATAAGCCAGAGCGGTACGTAACACACACTTGTGCGCTGTGTCCCGCATTATTCGTTTTCATGTTGATATGATGTGCACACTGTATGTAGATCATGGGCCATTTATGATTTTACGTTCAAGTGTGTGTCCGCGTAATTGTACTACTATCTGATCGTGCATACGGCGCGTATGTGTAGTGCTGAAGGGACAGCTCATCCAAGATGGAGGGCTGTGAGGCAAGGGCCAATCGTAACGCAGCATCTTCCACCAATGATCGCTGAAGGGGCGCGGTATCACGCAGCATGGGTGACGCCTTAGCCACATTGCAGCTACATCGCCGGGTGTCCAGAGTTCCCATCTGTAGCTTCTTTACACGCCGATACAGCTCGCTACAATCGGCGATGTTGCCATATGTTTATGGGCAGTGCACGGATACAGAGGTATCTGTAGCCGGCTGTGTCGTCCCGTCTTCAGACGCCGCTACTACGGGCGATATTGGCTCGACAAGCTACATTTGTAGCCTGTAGCGGGTTGTATCCATCCTGTTGTGGCGGCGTGTAAAGGTACCATTACCCCACAACTAGTATTACTATTTCTTGGCTTTGATTAATTTCCCATTCATTATAACAGTGTGTCAGAGCCACATTTTTGCTTACATTTTTCTTTACTTTCATCCTTGCTTAGGGGCATCTTATATTCCGAAAAATACAGGAATTAAAGAAGAAAAGAGAAATGTAAATCCTTTCAGTATTTGGTGACCATCTGCCACCTTTGTCCTTAGTATTCGGTAGCCGCCCAATGTTTTCACCCTCAATATTGGGTGATCGCTGAACTAATTATATGCTAAATAGCTGCAAGTCACATTTATGTATGAGATGATTATCTATATAACCAATACAATATCCGGGTTGATTGCAGAAATGCTCCAAATATATATTCACATAGAAATAAATAATTACAATTTTCCCCCATCTCATAACAGATCTACATAGTGACTAATTCTGATAAGCGTCTCTACCTGCACAGGGGTACAGGCCAAAATGACAGTGTAATCTACATCAGATGCAGAAGAGTTAACAATATTTTTGTATCAATTATTATATTTTTCAGACTATAAGACATACTTTTGCTACCCAAATTTTGGAGGAAAGTGGGGTTGCGTCTTGTGGTTCAGATGAACCTGGCTGTGGGGGGCGGCGGTGCGGGGTCACAGGAGACAGAAGGTGAACATGTGTGCTGCTGTGTAAGGAATTGCATATTCACTGCTCCCCACGCCCATAATCTCCTGCCCACCTCTCTGCATTGAAGGATGGAGAGGTGGGCGGGATTATGGGTGTGGAGAGCAGTGAATATGCACTGTGTTTCTGCAGTCTGACTGTGTTCACTAAAATGGTCATTGTGCACATTTTGCACAGAGGTGTTATATCCTCTGTTTTATGCTGTAAGTGCAGAGTCTCCATCTCTAAGGAATTCCATATTCACTGCTCCCCCACCCATAATCCCTTGCCCACCTCTCTTCAATGGTACCATGTGACTGTGACGCACTTCCAGTCCAGTGAACACAGCTGAATATGGTAATCTCAGGCTCCCAATTTAACATAAGCCATATAAGCTAGACCTAAACTCATTAGCGGTCATTCCCCTGATGAAGCTGCTTCCCCAGCAGCGATACACCAGGCCTGGGTTCGTATGGGTACCTCTCCTTTGATTTGACATAGCCTTTGACACCTTAGTGATGTATGGGTAATTCAATATAGTTACTGTTTACCTCTACCATCCTTTGGTACATTGTGGGTAACTGTAATTCATTCAGACACCTATTAATGGGGTACATTAAGCAGCAGCAGCATGCTTAGTAGCATTTGTTTTGATAAAGGTTCCTAATCTTTGCCTCTCACTGCCCAGATATATCTTTCGCTCCATTTGTACTACTGTGGTTAGGTTTAGTGAATGACCTCTAGGTCATAGGTTTGTTATACCATACACTACCAATTTGTATATTCTTCATGTGATCTGTTGTACTAAGGTCGGCTTCACACCACGATTTTTTACTGTCAGGTTCTGTCTGGTGTTTTGCACGATGCACCGGACAGAACCTGACAACCACGGATGAGCAGAACAGATCCGATCTTGCTCTTTGCCGGCTTCATTCCTTGCGCTGTCCAGTGCTGAAATTTTGCAGGGGAGCTGGCTGCGGTGCTGAAATTGCAGCCGTGGAACTCTCCAGGTGCTGAAATTCAGTGGCCGCTGCTTTTAACAGCCGCCGCTCTTTCAGCACCTGGCGTCAGGGAACCAGATCGTTTTTTTTTTTTTTGCTGGATCTGGCGTGATCCGACGCCCATAGACTTCGGTTCCAGTTTTGTTTGTTTTTGGCCCCGGACTCAAAAAATGCTGCAAGCTCTGATTTTGTGTCCGGGGCAAAAAACTAAAACAACCGGATCCTCCTGGACAGACACCAAACCAAAACTGCCAACCAGCACCATAGGGACACATATGGGCAAAACCTGATCAGGTTCTGTCTGGTACATCCTGCAAAACACCGGACAGAACCTGAAAGGTAAAAATCGTGTGTGAAGCCGGCCTAAGTGTTCTCACCCTGGGTGGTGCTAATAACACTAGGGTCACTAGCTGTCATATGTTGTGGCACTTTACTACTACTTGTATTCATGGGACAAAGTGTATTGCCCCTCATTACTTGCATTGTCTAATATGTCCTTATAATCAGTCTTGATGGCCATGGTTCAAGGTTTATCTAATCCTGACACATATATATGTGAGGTTCCCCATACATTGTGGGTATGTTTAATTGATGTTATACTATTTTCTGTCCGTATATGTGTTTAATAAAGCTTTTTGATATACTTTTACATTCTGTGGTGTGCTCCCCATATACAGTATATAGCATGTCTTTTCTCTGTTCTTGTCTCTACCTCTTGGCATGGTGAGCACCCTGTTACATTATTGTGAAAATTGTGTTTTTTCTTATTTTGGTGGGTGGGATTATGGGTGTGGAGAGCAGTGAATATGCATTGTGCTTCTGCGGTCTGACTGTGCTCTTTAAAATGGTCATTTTGCACATGTTGCACACAGGTGTTGAAGTGAGAGTTTGATTTGTCCTGAATGGACTAATTTTACTTCTACAATCCAAGGTGTTGGAGGTATTTAAAGGGGTTTTCCCACGAACAAAGTTAATTTAAAATTTCATTTCAATCAATAGATCTTGGAATAATAATTTCCACAATTGGAAGTGTTTAAAAAAAATGTTCCTGTGGTGAGATAATCTTATCAATGTGCTCCTACTACAGTTTCATTTTTGTTTCTGACCGTGCACAGAGCATTGGTTTGATCCTCGGCAGGAAAGGACAAAATAGAGTAAACAGACATCACAGCACGGGATCACAAATAATTCTTTCTTTGAGGTAAAACATTTTTACAAAGAGACAGAGAAATGTTTCACCCCATACAAAGAATCATCTGTGATATCTGTCTATATGGTGCAGCCTCATTTATGCGGCCTCATAGCTCTGCATATAGTGCAGCCTTATAGCCTCTCCATATGGTGCAGTCTTATATATGCAGCCTCATAGCCTCTCTATATGGTGCAGCATCATATATGCAGCCTCATAGCCTCTCTATATGGTGCAGCCTCATATATGCAGCCTCATAGCTCTGCATATAGTGCAGCCTTATAGCCTCTCCATATGGTGCAGTCTTATATATGCAGCCTCATAGCCTCTCTATATGGTGCAGCATCATATATGCAGCCTCATAGCCTCTCTATATGGTGCAGCCTCATATATGCAGCCTCATAGCTCTGCATATAGTGCAGCCTTATAGCCTCTCCATATGGTGCAGTCTTATATATGCAGCCTCATAGCCTCTCTATATGGTGCAGTCTTATATATGCAGCCTCATAGCCTCTCTATATGGTGCAGCATCATATATGCAGCCTCATAGCCTCTCTATATGGTGCAGCCTCATATGCGGCCTCATAGCTCTGCATATAGTGCAGCCTTATAGCCTCTCCATATGGTGCAGTCTTATATATGCAGTCTCATAGCCTCTCCATATGGTGCAGTCTTATATATGCAGCCTCATAGCCTCTCTATATGGTGCAGCATCATATATGCAGCCT
>JARQOC010002220.1:0-28364 GCA_033576535.1 Allobates femoralis
TATGACCACATATAAGGTATCGGTGTACTCAGGAGAAATTGCCCAACAAATTTTGGGATGTATTTTATCCCTTTGCCCATGTGAAACTGAAAAAATGTAGGCAAAAAGAATTTTTTTGTGAAAAAAAAGTGTTTTTTTAATTTTTATGAATGAATTTGTGAAGCATCTGGGGGTTCAAAGTGCTCACTATGCATCTAGATACCTTCCTTAGGGGTCTAGTTTCCAAAATGGGGTCATTTGTGGGGGAGCTCCAATGTGGAGACACACAGGGACCCTCCATACGCGACATGGTGTCCGCTAACAATTTGAATGGAAAATGAGCTCAAATTGTTAGCGGACACCATGTCGCGTTTGGAGGGTCCCTGTGTATCTCCACATTGGAGCTCCCCCACAAGTGACCCCATTTTGGAAACTAGACCCCCGAAGGAACGTATCTAGATGCATAGTGAGCACTTTGAACCCCCATATGCTTCAGAAATTCATCCGTAAAAATGAAAAAGCACTTTTTTTTCCACTAAAAAATTATTTTTTCATTATTACGGATCAATTTGTGAAGCATCTGGGGGTTCAAAGTGCTCACTATGTACCTAGATATGTTCCTTTGGGGGTCTAGTTTCCAAAATAGGGTCACTTGTGGGGGAGCTCCAATGTGGAGACACACAGGGACCCTCCAAACGCGACATGGTGTCCGCTAACAATTTGAGCTCATTTTCCATTCAAATTGTTAGCGGACACCATGTCGCGTTTGGAGGGTCCCCGTGTGTCTCCACATTGGAGCTCCCCCACAAGTGACCCCATTTTGGAAACTACACCCCCAAAGGAACATATCTAGATGCATAGTGAGCACTTTCTACCCCCAGGTGCTTCACAAATTGATCTGTAAAAATGAAAAAAGAAAATTTGTGTTGGAAAAAAAAAGTGCTTTTTCATTTTTATTGATGAATTTGTGAAGCATCTGGGGGTTCAAAGTGCTCACTATGCATCTAGATATGTTCCTTAGGGGGTCTAGTTTCCGAAATGGGGTCACCTGTGGGGGAGCTCCAATGTGGAGACACACCAGGGCCCTCCAAACGCGACATGGTGTCCGCTAACAATTTGAATGGAAAATGAGCTCAAATTGTTAGCGGACACCATGTCGCGTTTGGAGGGTCCCTGTGTGTCTCCGCATTGGAGCTCCCCCACAAGTGACCCCATTTTGAAAACTAGACCCCCAAAGGAACATATCTAGATGCATAGTGAGCACTTTGAACCCCCAGATGCTTCACAAATTGATCCATAATAATGAAAAAATAAATTTTTTGTGGGAAAAAAAAGTGCTTTTTCATTTTTACGGATGAATTTCTGAAGCATATGGGGGTTCAAAGTGCTCACTATGCATCTAGATACGTTCCTTAGGGGGTCTAGTTTCCAAAATGGGGTCACTTGTGGGGGAGCTCCAATGTGGAGACACACGGGGACCCTCCAAACGCGACATGGTGTCCGCTAACAATTTGAATGGAAAATGAGCTCAATTTGTTAGCGGACACCATGTCGCGTTTGGAGGGTCCCCATGTGTCTCCACATTGGAGCTCCCCCACAAGTGACCCCATTTTGGAAACTAGACCCCCGAAGGAACGTATCTAGATGCATAGTGAGCACTTTGAACTCCCAGGTGCTTCAGAAATTCATCCGTAAAAATGAAAAAGCACGTTTTTTTCCACAAATAATTTCTTTTTTCATTATTACGGATCAATTTGTGAAGCATCTGGGGGTTCAAAGTGCTCACTATGCATCTAGATATAATCCTTTGGGGGTCTAGTTTCCAAAATGGGGTCACTTGTGGGGAAGCTCCAATGTGGAGACACACAGGGGCTCTCCATACGCGACATGGTGTCCGCTAACAATTGGAATTGTTAGCGGACACCTTGTAGGATATGAAGAGCCCCTATGTGCCTAAACATTGGAGCTCCCCCACAAGTGACCCCATTTTGGAAACTAGACCACCCAAGGAACATATCTAGATGCATAGTGAGCACTTTGAACCCCCAGGTGCTTCACAAATTGATCCGTAAAAATGAAAAAAGAAACTTTTTGTGGAAAAAAACGTGCTTTTTCATTTTTATGGATGAATTTGTGAAGCATCTGGGAGTTCAAAGTGCTCACTATGCATCTAGATACGTTCCTTCGGGGGTCTAGTTTCCAAAATGGGGTCACTTGTGGGGGAGCTCCAATGTTCAGGCACACAGGGAGGGGCTCTCCATACCCGACATGGTTTCCGCTAACAAATGGAGCTAATTTTCTATTGAAATTGTTAGCGGACACTATGTCGCATATGGAGAACCCGTGTGCCACCAGCACAAGGGCAACTGGTAGAGTTGGGGTACAGCACCAGAAAATGCCGCCTCTAATGAATGCGCTATTTTCTTGGGTGGCTGTGGGTTGAAATTTGCAGCGTGGGGGACCCACAACATTTGAGTCTCTCCACGCTGAGGATTCCAGTCAGCCAGCTACCAAGTTGTACATGGCTGGCTACAAATACAGCGAAGGCTTTATTTTATTTCTAGAACTAATTCTAGAGAAAAAAAATGACGTAGGGCTCCGCCATATTTTTGGTCCAGCCAGGTACAACTTGGCAGCTACAGACTGCCAGCAACCCCCAGCTGCCTCGCTGTACCTGGCTGCAACCAAAAATACAGCGAAGCCCATTTTTTTTTTATTTCTAGAACTAATTCTAGAAAAAAAAAATGACGTAGGGCTCCGCCATATTTTTGGTCCAGCCAGGTACAACTTGGCAGCTACAGACTGCCAGCATCCCCAGTTGCCTCGTTGTACCTGGCTGCAACCAAAAATACAGTGAAGCCCATTTTTTTTAATTTCTAGAACTAATTCTAGAAAAAAAAATGACGTAGGGCTCCGCCATATTTTTGGCCCAGCCAGGTACAACTAGGCAGCTGGGGGCTGGAATCCTCAGCATGGAAAGGCCCAAGCGTTCTGGGCCCCCCATGCTGCGAATTGCAGCCCGCAGCCGCTCCAGAAAATGGCGCATTCATTGAAGCGCCATTTTCTGGCGCTGTACCCATGCTCTTCCAGTTGCCCTGGTGCCGGTGGCAAACTGGGTAATAAAGGGGTTAATGCCAGCTTTTTATTGGCAGCTGGCACTAAGCCCGAGATTCATAATATAGGGCCAATGTTAGACCCGCCATTAGGAATCTCTGGTAAATAGTCAGAAAATACACACATAGAAAAATCTTTTTATTTGAAAAAAAAACACAAACAAAATTCGGACTCCATCTTTATTATGAAGATCCGACGTAGTCCACAACGAAGGTCCCACGACGCTCGATTGCCTCCGACGTAGTCCACAACGAAGGTCCCACGACGCTCGATCGCCTCTGCTCAATCCAGAGACTGCAGCAAGGGATCAAGTGTCCTCTTCCTACAGTCTCAGGGGTCAGAGTTATGGTGCACTGTATGACAATGATCAGTTATACAGTGCACCATGACTATGATCCCAGAGACTATAACAAGAGGACACTTGATCCCTTGTTGCACCCATCCATCCACCTATGCACCCATCATCCACGCACGCACATCCACGTACGCACATCCACGCATGCACACAACCACGCACGCACATCCACGCATGCACACATCCACGCACGCATGCTGACATCCACGTACATCCACACACACATCCACGTACATCCACATCCACGTACGCACACATCCACGCACGCACATTCACACACGCACATCCACGTACGCACATCCACGCACGCACATCCACGTACGCACATCCACGTACGCACATCCACGTACGCACATCCACGCATGCACACAACCACGCACGCACATCCACGCATGCACACATCCACGCACGCATGCTGACATCCACGTACATCCACACACACATCCACGTACATCCACATCCACGTACGCACACATCCACGCACGCACATTCACACACGCACATCCACGTACGCACATCCACGCACGCACATCCACGTACGCACATCCACGTACGCACATCCACGCATGCACACAACCACGCACACACATCCACACATGCATATCCACGTACGCACATCCACGTACGCACATCCACGTGCTGACATCCACGCATGCACACAACCACGCACACACATCCACACATGCATATCCACGTACGCACATCCACGTACGCACATCCACGTGCTGACATCCACGCATGCACACAACCACGCACACACATCCACACATGCATATCCACGTACGCACATCCACGTACGCACATCCACGTGCTGACATCCACGCATGCACACAACCACGCACACACATCCACACACGCACATCCACGCACATCCACGCACGCACACATCCATCCATCCATCCACCCATCCATCCATCCATCCACCCACCCATCCATCCATCCACCCATCCATCCACCCATCCATCCATCCATCCATCCATCCATTCATTCATTCTTTCATTCTTTCATTCATTCTTTCATTCATTCATACTTACCCAGCGATGAGGAGGAGGAGCCCCTGAGAAGAGGAGGAGCCACACTGCAGAGGAGGCCCGACGGTGCAGGCGGGTGCACCGAGCGTGCAGCCCGCTGGGATAGGTGAGCGGGGCTGGGGACCCGGGATCGGGGGCTGGGGACGGAGGACCGGGGGCTGGGGACCAGCAGGGAGGAGGAGGGGGCCCTGCAGCTTTGCCGGTGGGCGCAGAAGCCCGCCGGCAAACAAACTGTGCAAGGTGGAGGGCGGGGATGGACGGGAGACAGGGGGGGCTGCACAGGGGACGGGGACAGGACACAGAGGGCTCAGGACACAGGGGGGGGGCTACAGGACACAGGGGGAGCTGGACACAGGGGGCGGGGACCGCACACAGGAGGGGCTGCACAGGGGACAGGGACCGCACACAGGAGGGGCTGCACAGGGGACAGGGACCGCACACAGGAGGGGCTGCACAGGGGACGGGGACAGGACACAGGAGGGGCTGCACAGGGGACGGGGACAGGACACAGGAGGGGCTGCACAGGGGACGGGGACAGGACACAGGGGGCTCAGGACACAGGGGGGGGGCTACAGGACACAGGGGGAGCTGGACACAGGGGGCGGGGACAGGACACAGGGGGAGCTGGAGCATCAGCTCATGGCCGGCGGCTGCGGTGCAACCCGCCCGCAGATAAGAGTGATTGCGGTGGGGGAGGGGGGTGAAGGGGTTAACAGGGGTGCCCACACCTCTGCCCCTAACCCTTGGCTGTCACTGACAGCTTTTAGATTTGAACTGTCACTGTTCGTTTAGAAGCAGTGACAGTTCAAAGCCATGACGAGTATACTCGTCATGATGCGGGAACTGACATCTTTTCATGACGAGTATACTCGTCATTGGTCGTAAAGAGGTTAATAAAAAAAATTACAGCAGCAGGTGCATGATACAGGGTGGGGGTGCTAGGACCGACAGTGACCGCTTCGCGGGATGTCCCGCTTCTACGGGTCCAGTAGAAGCGGGACATCCCGCGAAGCGGTCACCATCGGTCCTAGCACCTCCCTCCCTGTATCATGTACCTGCTGCTGTAATTTTTTTTATTAAATTGTTCCATTTGTACATGGCAACAAAATAGAACAATGTGTCCATGATTTCACTGCAACCAGCAAATTGCCAGTGAAATTGCCTAGCAATATTGCGCCGTGTGACGGTACCTTCAGGCTTTTATGTAAGTGGATGGGTGGATTACATGTGTTTCAGCACTAAAAACACACGTGTTTTACCTGCAGATGTTCTGCATTACATGCAAGTCTAGGGAGAAAGTGACTTATTGTGGATTTGAAACACACACTATAGGTCAATTTATGTTGAGTAAAAAAGGAGCACATTGTGCATAAAATTTCTATAAATCACATCCACTTTGCTGGAACAGTAAGTTGCTGTGTTTTTGACGCAGTGAAAATATACATCAAAAACCTAACAAGGTCAAACAGCCTAAAAAGCGCAGACAGCTGTATAACTTGGCTAAGGATCACATCACAGTACGTGGACTGACTGGCAGTTCCCCTGAACTGAGCATAAGGGTACTGTTACACGTCGCAATACTGCATGCAATTTCACTGGCAATTTGCTGGTTGCAGTGAAATCATGGACACATTGTTCTATTTTGTTGCTGTGTACAAATGTAACAATGTGTCCATGATTTCACTGCAACCAGCAAATTGCAAGTGAAATTGCATGCAATGTTGCGACGTGTAACAGTACCCTAACAGCTGCATAAGAATATGGTTAAAAATTCCCTTTAATACATTTTCCAAATTGTCTGGGAAGTGACCGTAAGAAATACATCCTAATCAAAAACTACAAAAACAACATTTTAAAAATTATTGATTTTGACTGCCATAAAGAAACACACAGTAAAAACAAGTGAAGCCATGTGCACATGTTGAGTACTTAGCAAGTTTTTGTTACCTCAGTATTTGTAGCCAAAACCTGGAGAGGAGCAATGAGAGGAAAAGTATAAAAGAAACATGTGCACCACTTCTGGATTTTTTTTTATTCACTCCTAGTTTTGGCTTCCATATACTGAGGTAAAAAACTGAACAAATACTCAATGTGTGCACATGGTCTTAGGCTTGGGTGTAATAAGACCAATACACCAGTTATGACAGTTCTCTACATCAGGAGCGAGAGGTTGCGTATCTCCTGTAGCCGCTGGATGAGGTCATTACACCAGTTATGACAGGTCTCTACGTCAGGAGTAAGAGGTTGCGTATCTTCTATAGTCACTGGATGAGGCCATTACACCAGTTCTGACAGTTCTCTACGTCAGGAGTAAGAGGTTGCGTATCTTCTATAGTCACTGGATGAGGCCATTACACCAGTTCTGACAGGTCTTACATCAGGAGCGAGAGGTTGCGTATCTCTTGTAGCAACTGGATGAAGCCATTACACCAATTCTGACAGGTCTCTACATCAGAGGCGAGAGGTTGCGTATCTCCTGTAGCCACTGGATGAGGCCATTACACCAATTCTGACAGTTCTCTACATCAGAGGCGAGAGGTTGCGTATCTCCTGTAGCCACTGGATGAGGCCATTACACCAATTCTGACAGGTCTCTACGTCAGGAGCATAAGAACAGCTCCACCAAAAGCCGAGGGATAATTTAACTATCGTTTATAATAAATTTGTGGTTTGAAACTACTTGTGCTGCCCCTCACCAGGTCCCACCTACCCCCACAGTATAAGCATGTCCACAAATTTTCATTATCTTTTACACAGAATAAGATAAGGCACAAGTCGGTCTCGTGAGGTGGGTGTCACTTTCTTGCGGCTGCCCTGAAATCAGCAACACTCGGAACAAAAATCTGCAGCTTCCTGCACCAAATATGTACCAAAAATGCAGTGTCGACATGACACCGTTTTTGGTGCATATTTTTGTCAGAAGGTGCAGATTTTTGGAGACATTTTTAGTGTTGGCACATAGCCTTAACTCCTTCACAATCAAGGACGTATATATGTCCTTGACCATGTCCATCCCACTGATATGAGCTCACCTTCTGAGCCTACATCATCCCTCACACAGAGATGTAGCTGACACCACTGATCCGATCAGCGATCGGAGCTGTTAACCCTTTGGATTGCAATGTTAAACTCTGACAGCATGAAGGAAAGCCCTGCGGAGGGGAATTGTGCCGTTCCCTGCTGTGATCAGAGGTCCTGTGATTGCATCATGGGATCTCTGCTGTTACCTTAACAGCCCAGGGTCCTCTGATGACCCCAAAACCTGTCTGCAATCACTTCCTGTCGGCGATCTCCCAGTGAGATCACCGGCAGGGAGTGGTCATTTCCCAGTCTTCAGATATGCTGGATCCTATTAGAACAGGGGAAGTGATCAGGCTGTGAAGCTTCCTAGTGAGCAAAGTAAAACAAGGAAAAACAAAGGTTTTAGAAATATATATAACCACGCAAAAAGAAAAAATACACATATTTGGTATCGCCACATTCATAAATACCTGTTAAAAATGTAGAATCGGGGGGGCGTGGCTTGCTGATGCAGGGATAGGACGCACACTGGTGCCGGTCCGCTCCTAAAATTCCCAGTACGCTATCATTAGCCTCTCACCGCTGGATCTACTGCCTTATGGGCAAGCCTAGGAAATCACAGGGAGGTTCCGGATCCACAGTAACCGTCTCCAGCGGTAATATTGACCGCTTTTTGCGATCCTCCGGGCATACACCATCGGCCTCCAGATCTCCCAAGATGGCGGCTCCCTCACAGCAGCCTGGGGCAGGAGCACGGGAATAAGGAGAGCGGGGAAACAGATTCAGCGCCCTGCAGAGAGAGTGTGATGAGGACCAGGACCAGGGGGGTCTAGATGAGCTGGCTACCCTGTCTTCACCTGAGCTAAGTAAAGTTCTGAAAATGCTCCCGACTAAGAGAAACCTTGATAGACTGGCAAGCAGGCTGGAGGGGTCGTACAGGAGGGAACTCCAGAGCTTAAAAACTGGGTTCACAGCTAGGGTGGAAGATGTGGAATCCACGCAGAATGGCATCCTTGATGAGCTTCAGGCACACAGGGAGATGTTACAGATGCACTCTTCCTTACTGGAGGATGTTTTTTATAGCCAGGAGGACATAGAGAACAGAAATCGTAGAAATAACATCCAGATAAGGGGCTTGCCTGAGAGTGTGACCGTCATAGACCTGAGGCAGACAGTCCAAGATCTCTCTAATACCATTCTGGGGGATCCTATGGACTCCGTAATTATTATGGACAGGGTACACAGAGCCCTGGCCCCTAAGCCGACGGGAGACTCCAGAGCTTGTGATGTCATTTGCAGGGTCCACTATTTTTTTTTTTTTTAACATATAATTTTTATTCAAGTTTTGAGGTTGTTGTACAACAAGTCATAAGGTCAAAACATTTAGCCTTCCACGTTATGACGTCATTCGAACATGTACAAACATTAACATTAAACATCCAGAACTTTAAAGCTGGACTATATTACAGCATGATATAGATAAACAAATAAACAAAACTTCTTTACCCCCCCTCCCTCCCCCTCCCCCTCCTGCCATTGAAATCTATGAAGCTACTGGGTTGGGTCGTTAAAGCATTTGGGATGCCATGGGATGGACCATTGGAAGATTTAGGGTTTTAAATTTTTAATTTTTAATTAGCCATCTAGTGATATTGACGCTGCTGTAGAGACCAACTGGGCAACCTGTCGTACCTTCTCGGAATCTCCTCAGATCCCCTCCCCCTCTATCTCATATTTTCAGGTTACCCAGTGTATCCTTCAGATCTTCCATATTGTACCAGGAAGAATGGGAGAATGGAGACATGATCTGTCTGATTTCTTCCGGGGACAACTGGGTAGAAATACATTTTCTCCAGCGTCTGAAGAATCTGAGAGACAATCTGTCCACATCTTTCTGGGCCTCCAATTTTTCCCATGTCAGCAATGTTTTCAGTATTGTTATTATGTCTTGTTGCCCAGGTAAGGAGTCCGTGATCCATCTTCCCAGAATTAGGCGTTTGGTCGCCATTGCTGCCATGTGAAATATACCTAACTCCTCTTTATCCAGGCCCGTGCCCCTTGTGTCATGGAAGATCCATGTCACCAGGTCTAGAGGAATAGTCTTGTCTGTTATGTCCCTCACCAGTCGTGTGACTGTCTCCCAGAGTTTCAAGACGGCCGAGCAGTACCAGAGACCGTGGATCATATCGGTGTTGTGGGCACCGCATTTGGGGCAGTGTGTAAGTCTGTTCGGTCTGACTTTCGTGACCTTAAGGTTGAAGCCCATTATAGCCCTGTGAAGGATGCGGAAAAATGTGTCCCTCCACCTCTCGTCTACAATATGATCTCTCAATTGTTTCCATCCTGAAAGAAGTTTGGGTTTTATGTCTGGGTCGTGGAGTTGTTCTGACCATCTATGAAACAACATATCTTTAGTCGTGGGGAGCAGTCTGTCTCTTGTAGTGGCGTACAGGGAGGAGATGTTACTGGTGGATGGTTCTAAAGACAGCAGGTGGTCCCATTCATTGGTAATGTATTCCGCATTAATGGATGTCAGGTTAGTCATGATATGATCTCGGATCTGCAGGAATTGTAGCGTGTGTGACCCCGGCAACCCAAATTTGTTCTGAATTTCTTCCCATGTTGCCCACCTTGGCTCGGTATCATGAAACAGGTCTTTTAGTCTCACCACTCCTCTTTCCTCCCACACTCTGAACAGTTTATTTTCCCTTCCCAGAGGGAAGGCCGGGTTGGTCCATAATTCTATGTGTTTGGAAATTCTCCAAGAAAGGTCAAATTTTTTCCGGACTGCCTTCCAAGAGGCTATGGTATCTCTAAAAATTATGGCTGATTTCAGAATGGGTGGTAACGACGAGATCGGAGCATGAAGTGCTGATACCAAGCTCCAGGGACTGCACACTTCACTTTCCAAGGAAAAGTCAGAATATCTGCTGGACCCCCTCATCCAGTCCAATATATGTCTGGTCAAACACATTAGATTATAACCCCGAATATTGGGGAAGTTGAGGCCCCCTCCCCCCACCGGTAGCATGAGTGTACTTAGACTAATCCTCGGCTTCTTACCCCTCCATATAAATCTGGTGAAAAGAGAGTTGAGTCTCCTGATGTCGAGATGTTTCAGCAATATAGGGAGGGTTTGAAGGGGGTATAACAATCTAGCAAAAGGGATCATTTTGACCAGGTGGCACCGTCCAAGCAGAGATAAAGGGAGTCCCTCCCATCTTTTTAGCTCAGTTTCAATTTTGGTTATTAAGGGGTTGTAATTAAGTTGGTAGGTAATACCGCCTGACCTGGCTATTTTGATCCCTAAGTACTTCACAAATGTTTTAGCTATTGGAATGCCGTGAAGTGTCCGGGGAGAGTCCGGACCCCCAGAGTGACGGGCTCCATCTCCCTCCCGCAGAAACAGAATCTCAGATTTGGTCTTGTTTAATTTGAACCCTGAGAACGTACCAAAATCCTCCAGACACCTCAGGACATCCGGTAGGTCCCTTTGCACATCACCAAAGTATAGCGCTATGTCGTCCGCAAATAAGCTTGCTCGCAACATCTTGCGTCCCATCTTGATGCCCTCAAAAACTGAGCCTGAGGTTAATTTTCTTGCTAAAGGTTCTAGTGCCAGGTTAAAGAGCAGTGGAGACAGTGGGCATCCCTGGCGTGTGCCCTTACCCAAGGGAAAGACCTCTGACAAGAAACCCGGAGTACTAATTCTTGCTCTGGGGTTGGAGTAAAGGCAGCTCAAAAATGTTCGCGTCGGACCAATCAGACCAATATCATCTAGGACCAGATCCAGCCATGGCCACCTGACATTGTCAAAAGCTTTTTCAGCATCTAGAGTGACCATGGCCGGACCCGATCGCCCCCCTCTCCCCACCCCTCCAGCGACGTCCACCGCCAACAATGCCTTTCTGACATTGCCAGTTGCTGATCGACCTCTGACAAAGCCAGATTGATGTTCCCCTATGATATCTGGTAATATCCTGGCCAGGCGGTTTGCTAGAATTTTGGAGGCTATTTTCAAGTCAGTATTAATGAGAGAAATTGGTCTATAATTAGACGGATTTTCCATATTTTTGTCCCCTTTCGGTAGTAATATGATATGGGCCAAATTCATTTGGTCTGCCATTGGGGTACCGTCTCTTACTCCATTGAAAACTCCCAACAAGCACGGGGCCACCTGGTCCTTCAGAGCTCTATAGAAACCCCCGCCAAAGCCATCTGGGCCTGGCGCTTTGTTGGGGTTCAGATTTTTGATGGTATCTAACACCTCATTGATTTCAAATTTCGCGTTTAGCATTTCCAAGTCACCATCTGAGATCTTAGGCATCTTTGTCTCCCTTAACCATTGTTGCCCATCCCTCCCCTCCTCCCCCGGGGCCTTGTATAACTTGGCGTAATATTTTTGAAGTATATCTGTTATTTTTTTTGGGTCTGAAGTTAGTGTCCCATCAGTGTCTTTTAGAACGGCTATGTTCGTCCTAGAGCGTCTACCCCTGGCCAGATTTGCCAGTATCCTCCCCGCCTTGTCTCCATGACGATATAGTTTGGATTCCCAGTCTGTCCTGTACATGTCATCTTTCATCTTTGTCCATTTGTCAAAATTATCTTTAGTTTGTGTCCAATGTGTTTTGTTGGTCTGTGTCGGGTGTCTTTAAACGTTGAGTAGGCCTCTCTGACTTCGTCACTGAATTTTGTGTACATTTTAGATATCGTCTTTTTCAGAGTGGAGGTGTAAGCTAGTATCTTCCCCCTTAGAACTGCCTTGGCTGTTTCCCAAAATAGAATTGCGTCATCTTTGTGAGCCTTGTTATCTGAAGCGTAAACTGACCACCATTCACCCAGAAGTTTGGTGAAGTCTGGATCCTTTTGTAGAAAGGCGGGGAACCGCCACAAGTAGTCTGTACCTCTTGGGTACTTGTCGAGGAGTTCCAGACTAACCGGACTGTGATCTGAAATCACCAAGTTTTCGATGTTAACGTGCTTCGTCTTGTGAACGATCCCCTCGCCCACCAAAAAAAGATCTATTCGGGACCAGGTCCCATGAGGATGTGAGAAGTGCGTAAACTCCCTCTCCAGGGGGTTTCTGAGTCTCCAGACGTCTCTCAACCCCATGGCCTTAGCAAAGGTCTGCAAGGTGAAGTCATCTGGTCTCTCCCTACCCCTCGTTACTGTTACAGGAATCCCGACCTGTTCTGCCGATCTATCCTCCCTCCTAGACATGGTGGTGTTAAAGTCTCCCCCCACGATGAGAGAACGGTGGTCGTGTGTGAGTAATTTCTCCTGAATAGTTAGAAAGAATGGTTTTCTGTCAGCGTTGGGGGCATATATATTATGAATGTGATAAGTTAAGCCTGAGATGTCTAAGGTCACACTGGCGTGTCTTCCCTCGTCATCATGGTCGTGTGAAATCAGTCTATATGTTAGGGATTTGTGTAATAGAATGATCACTCCCGCCTTTCGACCCTTGGCACCAGAGCCAAATACCGCCCCCACCCACATTTTATGCATACGGTGTAGTTCACTCTGACCAAGGTGTGTTTCTTGTAATAGGACAACGTCCCCCTTCAGTTTCTTGAGATGTCGTAGTACCCTATTCCTTTTGCTCGGTGACTTTAGGCCCTTCACATTCCAGGTCAGAATGTTAACCATTGTTTGTGTAATACAAGTTGTGGGTGACCCAACCCTAACTCAACAGTTGTAGGTAAACAAATGACATAAATGGCAAGTAAGCAATCCCCCAACATAGTAAACCAACCAATGAAAAGACAAGTAACAGTTTTCCCTACCCCCTCCCCCGCCCCCCATTCCAGTATATTCAAATGAAATTTACATTGGTCTTCCATATGAAGTCCAATAAAGGGGATTAGATCACCCTCGATAACAAGTGAAGACAATGTACTTCCTTTTTTCCGGTGCTTCTCCACCTTCCATAGCTTCCACCCGCGGCCAGTTGTTGGGGTTATGAAATGTCATTCAACCGGCGGTTCAGGTTGAAAGTTTAAATCTGGGGAGAGAAGAGAAAAACAGACCGGCCGACAATATGCAGGAGAAAGTTTCAAGAGTCTCCAATGTTTTGTACCACCGATTCTCTCCTAATTCGCGGTGAACTCTGATCCATGATTTGACCCGGTTCGACATTAGTGGTTCTTCTTGGGGAATCTCTGGTGGAAGCCGGAGAGCGGGGTGCCACCCCATCTGAACGTGCTGGTGAAGATGGTCCGCGAGAGTCTCTGGAGCTAGTGGTGAATTTTCTCAAAGCCTCCTGAGCGTCCCGGAAGTAGATCGGCGGACCTGTACCGTCTGCGACTTTCAACGTGGCAGGATATATCAGTTGAAATGGAACATTTCTTTTGTACAGAATGCTGCAGACTGGATTAAAGAGTTTTCGTTTTCTAGAGACTTCAGGGGAAAAATCGTTGAAGATAATGACTTTGTGTCCTCTAATAAGCAATGGTGATCGTCTTTTACGGAAGGACTGCAAGATCCGTTCCTTCTCCTTAAAGTCTAGGTAACGTGCAATAGATTGTCGTGACTTGGAGGAATTCCGAGATCCCAAGTTGTTTCCTGGGTTTGAGCCCGGGTGTTGTGAGGTGCCAGGGGGAGCGCCTAATCTGTGTGCTCTCTCGACCTTGCATGGTAAGTCAATACCAAGGGCCTCAGGTATTTCTCGCTCAAAAATGTCGTGTAGATGGGCGTATGAGACGCTTTCAGGCAAGCCGACCACCCGCAGATTGTTGCGGCGAGACCTGTTCTCCAAATCGTCCATCTTTTCTCTCATCCACCGTGAGACCCTTGCCGCCTCCAATAGTTCGGACTCGAGTCTCTCAATCCTATCCTCTGCGTCAGATAGGCGCTGTTCTGTCTCGGATATCCTGATAGTATGTTGATGGACTTCGGCTTTTAAATCTGCCATAGCCGAAGATATTGCCTCTTTTACAGTCACCTGGAGGCTGTCAGTTAAGTGTTTCCTGAGATCTGCCGCCATGTCTGCAAACGCCTTTCCCAGATCACTTTGTCTTAGAGATCCTCCGTCTTTCGTTCCAGGGCTTGCCTTATCTCCCCTGTTGTGTGGTGGGATCTGGGATTCTCCCTGGGGGACCTGACTGCTTCCCGTTAAGCGCAACTGACCTTGTTGTAGCGCTGATTTGTCTCTCTTTTTGGTCACTCCTGCCATTGTAGTAGTGTTTAAGTCGTCTGATTCTGGATCTTGTTGAGATTTATGGCTTCTCAGCCAGCGGTACATTGGAATCCACCAGCCCTCTATCACGGTTTTCTCTGTAGCTAAGTATGTTTCCTGCAATCTGAGCTGAATCCCAGGAATGGCCCTGCAAGTTAGTCTAGCTAACTCCCCCAACAGTGAAAGTGTTCAGATCTGGGGTACTTGCCTTAGGCTGGAGCAATGGCGGCAGACCGTGTGCATTCCCACCTCCAGGCTATTCCTCCAGGTTGCTCACAGCTCCAGAACTCGCGGATCGTGGCCAAGGTTTGTGGGTGTTAATCTTGCTGTCACCCGTCCCCCAGACCTCTCCAGAGCTCCCGCAGATTAGTCGTTCAGTCGCTGGCCCCACCGTCTGCGTGTAATGCAAGCAGCCGTGTTCGGTCTTCCCCCTCACCGCTGGCAAGATGGCGGCGCGGGATTGTCGGCTGTTCGGGGGGTCGCCGCCTCCTCAGCAGGGCACAAGGGTCTCGTGCGGGTGTTGTGCTCGCACCGGGTTGCGTGACCGCCTGCTTTCTGCTTGTCTCCGCCGGTGGAACAGCCGTGTCACCTCTCCAGCCACCACCGTCCTCCTCGTGGCGGAGCCGCGGCTGTCCTCGCGCCGGCTGCGTTCCTGGGCACTCGCCGTCGGCACCGCTGAGCTCCGCGGGTGTTCCCCCACGACTCACACCGTAGTATCGCCGACGTGGGGCGGATTGTTGCGGGTATTTCGGCCGCGGGGTGACGGAGCTCGTCACTCTCGTGGCATCCGCACCGGGGCCGGAACCGGAAGTAGGGTCCACTATTTTACAGTCAAGGAGGCAATTATGCAGGGGGCCAGACAGAAGGGCCCTATACCGTTCCTGGATGCTGAAATATCTCTGTTTCCTGACCTAGCAAGGCGCACGCTGTTACAGAGAAGAGGATTGCGACCCCTGCTAGCTGCTCTGAAAAACAACGGCATTCCTTATAGATGGGGATTCCCATTCCAACTGTTTGCACATAAGAATGGGAAGTCTGCTACCTTCAGGAGGATTGGAGACCTGCCTGCTTTTTTGGCTGCGTTTGATCTTCCCCAGATGACTCTTCCAGACTGGCCTGCAGCACACCAGTTGCCTCCACCCCCGGCTAGATGGCAGGAGTGGAGACGTGACAGCATTCTCCCCATGTCGGCTCTCTTGTATGTACCCATATGCGTTTGTCTCTTCTCCTGATGTATGTATCCCACCCCCGGGTTTTCCTCACCCTTCTGCAGGCGGTTGAGAGAGCCAGGTTTGGTGTTTGACGTTCCTGGGGATGGGTGTGGGAGCGGATCTGCCCTCTTCCTCGGCTTCCACCTTCCCCCAGAGGTGCAGGACAGTTTACTCTGTCCTTGGTTGCACAAAGGATTTAATTCCTTTCAGAGTGTTATTTTTTCCCATGTGTTTATCATTTCATTCACCTATAATATTTCCTTGTTCTTTCTTACTATTTCTTTTCCTACTTTTCTATCTTCTCTCTCTCTACACTAGACTGGGATATTCATTCAGCTACCAGTTTTCGTGGTTTATAATTGATTATGGATCACTTACATGTATGCTCATTTAATGTAAAGGACCTCAACATCCCTAACAAAAGGAGGCAAATATTATATTCTGCACATAAGAAACGTGTTCAAATATTGATGTTGCAGGAAACTCATTTTAGGTCAGATAAAATGCCGAAATGTGAAAATCCGCTGTACCCGGTATGGTTCCACTGCCCCAACCCCGAATCCAAGTCCAAAGGGGTATCCATAGGATTTAATAAGTCCTTCTCCCCTAATGTTCTGAAGCAGCTGGTAGATCCTCAGGGCCGCTTCCTGATCCTTCAGATATCTTTTGCCTCCCGCATGCTAATACTCGCTAATGTGTATTTCCCTAACAGGAATCCCAGGAAGCTGGAAGAATTTGCGGAGAATAATCCGATTGTGTTGGGGAGGGGGGGGGAGACTTCAATTTCCCGGCTGACCCAATGTTGGACGTCTCTACGGGTAAGTCTAGCAGACCTGGGCCATCTCTCCACCATCTTAGGAGTCTATCCCAAGTAGACGCCTGGCGCATTTTGCACCCGGGTGTTCGAGATTATACATTCTATTCACCAGTACACCTCTTCTACTCCAGGATAGATAGGATTTATGTATCACACTCCCTCCTCAACTCCCATCTGTCGACGGACATAGGCAATATTATTCACTCAGATCATGCCCCGGTGTTTCTCTCTATGCGCCTCTGCTCGAATGCTCCCAAAGAATTTACCTGGCGACTGAATGATAACCTATTGAGAGACCCTGCGTGCAAGGCTGCTGTTGAGAAGACTTTTATTTAGATCATTAGTCGGATCCCACCCCCTTACCCACGCAGTGGGAGGCTTTGAAGAGCGTCTTACATGGTTTATTTATCTCACATGGAACTTGCCTTAAAAAAAATCAGGGCAGAGAATATCACTTCCCTATTATCGCAGATTTCTGACCTGGAGAGACTCTATAAGTTGGACTCTTTGCCGACAACGTACTCTCAGTTATCTACGGCTAGAAACAAACTTTTATCAATCCTAGACGAGAGAGATCGAGGTTTCCAGGCCAAAATCCATTCTCGCTTCTATTATCTGGGAAACAAGAGAGGCAAGTTGTTGGCCAGAGCCCTACATCGGAGAGGTCCACAGACCACGATCCTCCATATGCAGGATGAGGGGGGCCGTAGAGTGCATAAGAATAGTGAGATTTTAGCGGGGATTCGTCAGTACTATGCTTCCTTATATAACCTCAATAGCCACTATGGGAATATGTCTGCTGACCAATAGAAAAAAAAGATTAGGACGTACCTGGGGGGGATGTGGTCTGCCCGCCTTGCCACGGGATGCGGTAGATAAAATAGCTAGGGACTTCTCTGTAGAGGAGACTGTTGGCAGTCATTGAAGTTGGGCAAAAGCCCGGGCCCTGATGGCTTCTCCGCCAGTTTTTTTTAAAACCTTTCAGTCCATCTTATCCCTCAGGTTTTTGGACGTCTGCAATCTTGTGGCAAGGGGGGGGGGGGCTTTCCCACCGCAGGCTCTTATGGCACATATCGTGGTTCTACCGAAACTAGACAAGGACCCATCTGTATATGGAAACTACCGCCCCATCTCTTTAATAAACATAGACGTAAAAATGTATGCTAAAAGGCCTTTCTCCCAGGTTTAATAAATACAGATCAGGTGGGGTTTGTGCCTGGCCGCGAGGCTAGGGTCAATACGGTCAGAACTATTGCTCTGATTGATGGGGATAGACATAGGTGACTACCATGTGCATCCTGTCCTTAGACGCTGAAAAGGCATTCGACAGGGTGCACTGGGTCTTCATGTCAGAGACCCTGCGTCACCTAGGTCTCGAGGAGTCCTCTGTGCACAGTATAGAGGCCTTGTATACCTGCCCGTGTAAGGGTTAATGGCTCTCTTTCTGAGCAATTTGAAATATGGAATGGCACTCGCCAGGGGTGCCCCCTATCCCCCTTCATCTATATCCTCTGCATGGAGTCTGGCTGCGTCAATTCAGAACAATTCAGCAATTCAGGGGTTGGGGGGTTTGGGGGGGGGAGGGAGCACAAATTGGCTCTCTTCGCTGACGACCTCCTACTTTATATTACTAACCCCTTGATAAGCATTCCTAACATACTTGCCGAGCTACAGACCTATGGCCATTTGAGTAATCTTAAAATAAATATGGCCAAATCGGAAGTGCTGAATGCTTCCTTGCCGCGGCTAGTGGTTCAACTGCTGAAGGACAACTTTCCGTTCAAGTGGAGGTCTGATTCCCTACGATACCTGGGCATCCAGCTGACGGGAGATACGGCAAATCTGTTTAAAGCAAATTTCCAGCCTCTGCTCAAGAGTTGAATTCTTGGAATAGGCTCTCAATTTCCTGGTTGGGTAGAATTCATGTGGTGGGTATGGATCTTTTACCCTGCCTGTTATACTACTTCTAGGCCATACCTATTATGTTGCCCGCCTCATTCTGCTCCCGTTTAAAATCCCTACTCATAAAGTTCATCTGGTCCCATAGGCCCCGTAGAGTGGCTATTTGTACTCTACATAGAACTGTCCAAAGAGGTGGCTTGGGTTTGCCGGATATGCAGCTATACCATTCAGCGAATATGGGACGCTGTATTCTCGATTTGTTTGCCAAAAGGGATGGGAAGAGATGGGTGGAGGCCTCATTTATGCCTCTTCCTCCACGGGCGATGATATGGTCATCTGGTCCCTCATCGCCTGGGAATCTACCATTTATCTACGAACATCTCCAGCTTTTCCTACGCCGTAGGGGAATCAAGCTAGGCCTAACATCATGTCCTGTACCCTTAACCCCTATATACAATAACCCGCAATTCACAGTGGAGATGGGGAGGTCCTCCTTTTTGGGCCTTCGCAGGACGGACTATCCTACTCTGCATAACTTTCTTACTCATGAAGGTCTTAGATCTATCTTGGACTTGTTTCCAGATATGAGTCCGCCTTCGGACTCGTGGTTATTGCACGCTAGGCTTCAAAGTTATCTCAGATCTATCCCACGAGAGGCTGTATTCCGTCCAATGTCTTTGTTTGAGCGGAAGTGTATGGAGGGCGAACCACTGGACCATGCGATCTCCTCTCTTTATAGAGAGTTCATTGAGATGGAGACGGGGGATGTGGATGCAGCTCCTGTGTTCGTTCGGAGGTGGGAGGCCGATCTTGGAAGGAAGTTTTCCCCCCTGGAGTGGGAGAGGATCTTCACATGTACGTACAAGGCCTCCATTTCGGCCGTAGCCCAAGAACGCAATTATAAGGTGGTGGGGAGATGGTATAGGTGCCCTGCGGACATTCATGTAATTTACCCCGAGACCCCAGACCTATGTTGGAGAGGTTGGAGAGATTGGAGAGGTGGGGGCTCATATCTCCACATCTGGTGGGAGTGTCCACACATTGGGGCATTCTGGAAGAAGGTGTTTGACTTGTACCAACGGGTTGCGTCCTTACATATATCTCCTACACCTGAATTGGCTTTACTGAATTTAGCTCCCATGTCCATCACTAAATTTAGAAAATCATTACTCCGCCACTTCCTGACGGCAGCAAGGCACCTCATTCCCAAATATTGGAAGAGAGTGAGTTGCCTGACACGTCAGGAAATAGTAAATGAGATCAACCATATCTGCCGTATGGAGGAACTGATGTACCGAATGTCTCCTGATCTTGTGTCCTGGTTATCCTAAAGAATGTGTAGGGCCTACTCTGGGGGTCAGGGTAGTGCCCCGGGGAGAACTAACCCCTTTTTTTTTAATCCCAGTCTAGTGATGTTCTTTCTTTCTTTCTTTTTCTTTCTTTTCTTTCTTCCTCTCTTTCTTCGTACTATTCCTTTTTCACCTGTTATGTTTATAGTATGTTAAGTAAACAAGCAGCTCACGCTGGTGGCCTGACTGAGCAGCAATTTACTAACAAAACCATTAGATGGCTGTAGTCCCCCATATGTAGTGACTATGATTTTTTGGCATTATATCATTGGATAGGGTTGGACTCTATGAGCAATGTTAGCCTTTTGGTATATATTATGGTACCTTTACACGCCGCTACCGTTAGAAACCACCAGGTGTCAGAGACAATTGTAACTTGTACCTTCAAAACACCTTGAGGTAGCGGCGTGTAATTCAGGTTGTTCCCACCGGTCTCTGTCGACACCTGTCTTTCAGCTGTGCTCAAAAACAAGTAGGTATAAACCCTATGGTAGCGGCGTGTAATCAAGGAACAGGTACAGTATTTGAGTTACCTGGGGCGTGCTAAAGCGTCATGTATACCATGCCCCATCAGCTATCATTGGTGGGGAGTACTGTGTACCCATTGGCTGTCCCTGTACAGGGCAGCATATTTAACGAGCTGACCAGTCACTACACATTTGCTATAGCGTCATGTATTAGCCAGCCTCCCTGCGCTGGCTGGCCATTCATGATGTTATTGCTTTGTCCAATCACCTTACTAGCGTCTCGTAATCCACAACTCTGGCACGCCTATGTGTTGTCCCTGCTGCCCCAGGTCCACCCAGATTCCCTTGTGGTAGCGGCGTGTAAATGAGGGAGGGTGCTCCACAGAAGGTAACCTGCGGCACCCGTCGGTACTTCCTGGGATCGAAAATACCTACTGTGGAGCACCTTGTAGCGGCGTGTAATTGCGGTATCCGGGACCGTTAGGAAACGCGCGCGTGCACGTGCGACACCTGGTGGTTTCTAACCTTTGTTAGCGCCGTGTAAAGGTACCATAAAGATTATCTTATGCTCAGGGGATATGTTTATTCAGACGACAATCTGCTATAATCCCTGATTACTTTCTGGCGGGGGTTGCATCCCCATGTTTGTTTGTTTTGGCTATGTTTAAAATTTAATAAAGATTGATTTACAAAAAAAAAAAAAAATGTAGAATAAATTAATTAGAGCTGTAAACTGTGTAATGGAGAAAAAAGAAGTCCAGACGCCAAAATTATGGTTTTTTTGGTAGCCACTACATTGCTATACAATGCAATAACGGGCGATCAAAACATCACATCTACCCAAAAATGCAATCCTTACAAACGACAGCTCGAAACATAAAAAATAAGCGTCACACAGCCCCAGATATCGAAAAATGAAAACTCTACAGGTCGTGGAAAATGATAACAAAAGTGTATTTATTGTTCTTTAAAAACTTCTGAATTTTTTTTCACCGTACAGATAACAGTTAAAGCAGGGGCGGACCTGCCATGGCTAGTTCAGCTGCACCAGGGCCCCGACCGGCTAGGGGGCCTCTCAAGCACCTGTAGGGGGCCCTGCAGCCGCCCCCCGTGACCATGTGTCATAGAAGAGGAGGTTAACTGAGGGAAGCTTCCTGATTCCCTTGGCTGATCCCGCCCCTCCTCTCCTCTGCCGCTTCACCTATATCTGTTGGCCGGCGCCCCTCCCCCCTCCTACTCCTCAACTACGACTGCCAGCACCAACGCCCCCGCTCCTCAACTACGACTTCCAGCACCACACCGCCCCCTCCTCGACTACGACTGCCAGCACCCTCCCCCCCCGCTCCTCAACTGCTGCACCAGGGCCCGCCAGGGTCTAGTTCCGCCACTGAGTTAAAGTTTATATGTTTGGAATCTACGAACCCGTACCGACCTGAGGCATCACACCATCATGTCAGTTTTACCATATAGTGAACATGCCAAATAAAAACCCAAAAGCAAACGTGTAGTTGCACTTTTTTTGCAACTTCACTGCAGTTAGATTTTTTTTGCATTTTCCCTGTGCACTATATGGTAAAATAAATGATTTCAACTGAAAGTACATCTCATCCAGCAAAAAAACAAGTCGTCATATGTCTATATTGACGGAAAAATAAAAACGTTATGGCTTCAGAAGAGAAGGGAAAAGCGAAAACTGGAAAATTGGCTGGGGGTGAAGGGGTTAAAAGGTGCAAATTAAAAGAACAATAAGTAACAAATAACATGCAGGCAAAAAAAAAAAAATGATGAAAACTAAACCTAAAAGAGACAAATGCAGTGATAAATAGTGCTCTAAGGTCAGGAATCACCTCCACAATTCTGAAGCAAATAATAAACAAAGAAAACCAATGAAGAACACAGGACAAAGAGACGAACAATGGAGCTGTATGGCCGGTGTGCTGCTCTGCACTCAATGGATGTTCTGTGACCTATGTGCACAATATACTGAAGGTTTCTCTCACTGTATGAAAACCCCTAGTCTCATAGTCTCAGCTGCCCTATCTCTCCCCCTGGAGAGCCGCACACACACGGTTCATTTGCCTCAAGACGAGGTGAACACACACCGCTGGAGGAAACGCACAATGGGTTAATGAAGAGTTCACACAGAAGCAGAATAAGCAGCGTCTTACCCGGCGGCCTCCTGTCTCCTCACAGCTGTCTGTCTGTCTGTCTGGTAGATAATTCTCCTCAGTATACAAGCTGAATACTATGCTGGGTGCTAGAGGACCGTTCGTGATGTCATCATCATGTGACCGGGTCACGTGGGTAGGAAGCGTCAGAATGTAAACTGCGCCACCTGACTGTGGGCTCCCGGTATGTCCTACCTGTAGCCCATATATTCTACAGTAGTGAGTGAGGGGGATAAAGTGTATGGGCCCCTGGTAGGTTCTCCCTGCAGCCCACACATTCTACAGTAGTGAGGGGGATAAAGTGTATGGGCCCCTGGTAGGTTCTCGCTGCAGCCCATACATTCTACAGTAGTGAGGGGGATAAAGTGTATGGGCCCCTGGTAGGTTCTCCCTGCAGCCCACACATTCTACATTAGTAAGGGGGATAAAGTGCATGGGCCCCTGGTAGGTTCTCCCTGCAGCCCACACATTCTACATTAGTAAGGGGGATAAAGTGTATGGGCCCCTGGTAGGTCCTCGCTGCAGCCCATACATTCTACAGTAGTGAGGGGGATAAAGTGTATGGGCCCCTGGTAGGTTCTCCCTGCAGCCCACACATTCTACAGTAGTGAGGGGGATAAAGTGTATGGGCCCCTGGTAGGTTCTCCCTGCAGCCCACACATTCTACATTAGTAAGGGGGATAAAGTGTATGGGCCCCTGGTAGGTCCTCGCTGCAGCCCATACATTCTACAGTAGTGAGGGGGATAAAGTGTATGGGCCCCTGGTAGGTTCTCCCTGCAGCCCATACATTCTACAGTAGTGAGGGGGATAAAGTGTATGGGCCCCTGGTAGGTCCTCGCTGCAGCCCATACATTCTTCAGTGGTGAGGGGGATAAAGTGTATGGGCCCCTGGTAGGTTCTCCCTGCAGCCCATACATTCTACATTAGTAAGGGGGATAAAGTGTATGGGCCCCTGGTAGGTTCTCCCTGCAGCCCACACATTCTACATTAGTAAGGGGGATAAAGTGTATGGGCCCCTGGTAGGTCCTCGCTGCAGCCCATACATTCTTCAGTGGTGAGGGGGATAAAGTGTATGGGCCCCTGGTAGGTTCTCCCTGCAGCCCATACATTCTACAGTAGTGAGGTGGATAAAGTGTATGGGCCCCTGGTAGGTCCTCGCTGCAGCCCATACATTCTACAGTAGTGAGGTGGATAAAGTGTATGGGCCCCTGGTAGGTCCTCCCTGCAGCCCATACATTCTACAGTAGTGAGGAGGATAAAGTGTATGGGCCCCTGGTAGGTTCTCCCTGCAGCCCACACATTCTACAGTAGTGAGGGGGATAAAGTGTATGGGCCCCTGGTAGGTCCTCGCTGCAGCCCATACATTCTACAGTAGTGAGGGGGATAAAGTGTATGGGCACCTGGTAGGTCCTTCTTGCAGCTTATAAATTCTACAGTAGTGAAGGGGCTAAAGTGTATGGGATAATGTCTGTTACTTTTAAGGATGCTGCTCGGCTTCTTGGCCTGCTGCGTAGCCGTACGTGTTTTGTGAGTTCCTCTGCTGAGTTGCAAGACCATCCACATGTGCGGTCCCTGGCTGCTTTGCTGTGGAAGCTATCCGTGGGTTGTGAAGTCCTCTGCTGTGGTGCATGACTTTCCACATGTGTCCAGGCTTGCAGCCACTGCCAGCAGCCCTGGGCCTCAGTTCCTGTGCTGGGAATGCTGGGTTCGGGTTTGTGCCTAGGGTGCGCACAGCCACAACTTCCCCGGTTTAATAAAGGGTGGTGTGTGCCTTGAATTGCTGTCCCCACCCTATTGATGAGGGGCATCTCCAATTTAAAGCTCTCTTTCCCTGTTGAGCGTCACCAAAGCTTTGCACTACATTTGTGAATCTAACCATGTGTGGGTTCAGCTAGCTCTCATGGTCAGCCTGTCATTCCACCTCCAGTTCTGCCTGTAAGCAGCCCTGTGTTAAATGATGTCGGCCTGTCTTTGTCCCTGGACCCGTCCTTCCCATGTGTCTATCATGGTACCAGCTTCCTTGTTTTGTATGTGGAATCCTACTGTGTGATATACCTGAAGTCCTACTGTGTCTTGTACCTATAGACTGTTAGTTTCCTAAATCCAGTGACTTGTGAATTAATCTCTGTTCATCTCTAGAAGTGGGAGTCCGGTGTTCCTGCTGCGCATGTACTATGCTGTGCTCATGCTATTGTGCTAAGCTCACACCATCCAGCTCCAGTCCGCTCCTGCAATGCCTGTGTCACTCAGCTCCAGTCCATGCTCGTTGTGCTTACACTGTTCTGCTGTGCTCGCACTACCTATCTCATGTCTGCTGCTGTAGTGCCTATTTCATCCAGCTCTGGTCTGCTTGTGCCTGCACTATCTTGCTTAGGTCCTTTCCAGCCAGTATCCGATATTCGTAGTCTGGTGACCGATGCCTGGTGTCTGGAGCCATGTTTGATGTCCAGAGCCTGGTGAACGCTGCCATGTGCCTGGAGCCATATCCGATGTCGGGAGCCTGATGTCTGTTGTCTGGAGCCTCATGACCGCTGCCTAATGCCTGGCGCCATGTCTGGTGTCTGGAACCTGATGACCGCTGCCTGGAGCCAGGGAGAGAGGCACAGAGACACAGAGGGACACAGGGGGAGAGGCTCAGAGACACAGGGGGAGAGGCTCAGAGACACATGGGGAGAGGCACAGAGACACATGGGGAGAGGCACAGAGACACATGGGGATAAGGGGAAAGGCAGTGACACAGGGGGAGAGGCAGTGGCACAGGAGGACACAGGGGGAGAGGCAGTGACACTGGGGAAGAGGCACAGGGGGGCACAGGAAGAGGCACAGAGATACGGGGAGAGGCAGTGATACAGGGAAAGAGGCACAGACACTGGGACACAGGGGAAGAGGCAGTGACACAGGGCAAGAAACACAGGGGGAGAGGCAGAGACACAGGGGGGCACAGGAAGAGGCACAGAGACACAGGGGAAGAGGCAGTGACACAGGGGAAGAGACACAGGGGGAGAGGCAGAGACACAGGGGGGCACACAGGGGAGACAGCACAGAACAGAGAAAAAGGCAAAAGAAAGAAACAGCGCACAGTGGGAGAGACGGCACAGAGAAGAGACAGCACACAGGGGGAGACAGGCACAGAGACGAGAGACAGCACACAGACATCATCCTCCTGATGCGATAGCCCACATCTAGTTAAACATATAAAATCACAAGGTTCCAGAACTTTTAGTGGTAAGTCCTGGACCTTCTTCAATTATGAAAAAACTGGAAAAACAAATGGACTTTTTTGTGCAAAAATATCAAAAAAGTACTTTATTTAAACAAGTGATTCCTTATAAAATGCTTATCGGAAAAACAAATGTCAGACACAGTGGCAATCACAAAACATAAATCATGACATAGGCCTTGTTCACACATACAAATCCATTTTTTAAGCCCTTAGAAAAACAGATGCGTTTTGTTAAGGGTGTCAATAGTGTCCCCTGAGGTCCTGGACGTTTTTGGCAAATTTTGTGACTTAGTCATTTTTTCATGATAAACACATATGCGTTAATGCAGGAACCTATATGTGCCATGCGTTAACGCATGACTTTCCCATAGGGCCCCATGTTAAAAAAACGCATGCATTTTTTGAAAGCACCCCAAAAACACAGCTAGCAGTGTTTTTGGGTTGCTGCATAAAAATGCATGTGTTTTTTTTAAAAAACGCACACACATGAGTTAACGCATATGCGTTTTTGGACTTTGAAAAAAAAAATGTCCAAATGTTCCCAAAAACGGATTTAAGGCAAAAACGGATGTTATGTGTGAACAAGGCCATACATAACAAAAAGAGAGCCATTAGATGTTACAGAAATCAGTGGTTTAGAAATTTACACATAATATATCAAAAGACAAGGGCACAAAGCTATATAAATGACACCGCAACGGTCAACAATATATACATTATCGCGTGTGGGGTGCATGTACGCGTGGCAACTTGTGCATAGTGGCACCGCTGCTAAGTGGATGCAGTTACTCCAATGGCAGTTGACTAACATTCATCCTCTCTTCTCTTCATACAGGTAAAAGAACACTGCTTGCTGTTTATCTGAACTGAACTGACCTTCTCATCCTACTGTTATCTCTTCTCATAGTATAAGAACACTGCTTGCTGTTTATCTGAACTAAACTGACCTACTCTCATTACAATACCTCATGGTATTTCTTCTGCACTTTTGTAAACTCTTCTACATATACACTGTGTTCCAAATTATTATGCAAATTGGTTTTAAGTGTCATAGGGTTTTTTGGGTTTTTTTGTCAATGAAACCCATTGATAGTATTGTGTCTCAGGGTTCTTTGGATCACTGAAATCAATCTCAGATACCTGTGATAATTAGTTTGGCAGGTGGGCCCAATAAAAGGAAAAACAGGGTGTTCCACAATATTGCGCAGGCCACAGTTTTCAAGTAACATGGGAAAGAAAAAGGATCTCTCTCTTGCCAAAAAGCAACAAATAGTGCAATGCCTTTGATAAGGGATGAAAACAGATATTGCACGAAAACGTAAGCGTGATCATCGTACTGTGAAGAGATTTGTGGCTGATTCTGAGCACAGACATGTTCGTGCAGATAAAGGCAGAATAAGGAAGGTTTCTCCCAGGCTGTTACGTATGGGCTGTCTTATGCACATGGGTGCTGCTGTTGCTGAATTGAACTTTTTTCCCTATTCAGTGTGTGGCTCTGCAGGTGAGGTTTCTGCAGGTGTGTGTGTGATGGATATGACTTATGCTTAGGTGAGCTGAGGGGCATGCCTGGGCTGGTTGCTCTCCACCACTTGGCCATAAATGGGTCAGCTCACAACCACCTGATGTCGGTGATTCAGTTCACTTCTGCTCTGTGACCTGTGGAGTGCAAACGCTGATCCGATGCTGCTGTTTTTCTCTCCATTGGAAGTTGCTGGGTTCCGTGGTCCGTGGGTGGAGGTAGAGGCTTATGCCTAGGGCTTCTCAGAAGCTTTAAGGACTTAAGCTGGTGGCTCGGACTTCCTCACCTCTAGAAGACCCTCCGAGATCAGGGCGAGCCAGGGTCCCCAGTATCAGGGCCAGAATAGGCTCCCCTGAACCCCTACATCCAGCTCCTTGCTTCCCTGACCTCCCAAGCTTGACACAGGTAAGTTCATCGGATTAAGAGAGCAGCTGCTAAAAAGGCCTTACAAACCACCAAACAGATATTTGAAGCTGTGGTGACTCTGGAGTCCCTCGAACCTCAAGGTGTAGGATCCTTCAAAGGCTTGCTGTGGTGCATAAACCTACTATTCAGCCATCCCTAAACAGTGCTCACAAGAAGAAACGGTTGAAGCAGGCCCAGACATACATGAAGACTAATTTTCAAACAGTCTTGTTTACTCATGAGTGCCAAGCAACCCTAGATAGTCCAGATGGATGGAGTAGTGGATGGTTGGTGGATGGCCATCATGTGCCAACAAGGCTGCGCCGTCAGCAAAGAGGTGGAGTCATGTTTTGGGCCGGAATCATTGGGAAACAGCTGGTAGGCCCCTTTAAGGTTCCTGAAGGTGTGAAAATGACCTCTGCAAAGTATATAGAGTTTTTGACTGAGAACTTTCTTCCATGGTACAAAAAGCACAAAAAGCAAAAATGTGCCTTCAGGAGCAAAATCATCTTCATGCATGATAATGCACCATCTCATGCTGCAAAGAATACCTCTGCGTCATTGACTGCTATGGGCATAAAAGGAGATAAACTCATGGTGTGGCCACCATCTTCCCCTGACCTCA